>VZTR01008252.1:541802-558749 GCA_013400775.1 Chaetops frenatus | reverse complement strand
ACAAACAAACAAAAAACAAAACAAACAAAAAAACCACAAAAAAAACCCCAAAACAAAACAAAAAAACCACCCCAAAACAAACAAAAAACCCCAAAAAAACAAGCAAAAAAACCCACAAAGAAACAAAACAAAAAAAAACCAAACAAAAAAAACACACACAAAAAAACCCCCCCACACACAACCCCTCCCCCCACCAACCAAACCAAACAAACCTCAAAAAAACCCCCAAAAAAACCACCAACAACAAAAAAAAGGCAGCTCGTTTCTGCTTGCCTAACTTGGTGTGACCCTGGCCTGGCTCAACCTGCAGTGCAGTGACCCAGCTGCAGCTGGGGGCACTTGGGGCTCTCAGAATGCCCAAAAATGAGCAATGTGATGGGTGGCTCCTGTGGGAAATTTGGTGAAAACCCTGCACTTGATCTGTAGCAGCTCAGAGTAGCAATTAGGATCTGAGTGCTCTGGGACCAGAGGGGCTGAATTAGCCCTGAGAAAAGTCCTTTTTCTCATTGCTCCCCACCCTTGCCAGCTCCAGTTAACCCCTTGTGACCCACAGCCAAGTCTCCTCTTCCATACATCCAGAATTTTCCTCTCCCTCTGGTAGCAACCGTGTTCCTTTCCCAAATTTCCCAATTAACACAATTAACTTGAACTCAGAACAATTTTCATTATCATTAGAACTGGTTGCCAGGTTTCTACCAAGCAATGCTCTCTGTCTGTACTTTTAGAGGGCATGGTATTAAAACCTGAAATGTAAAGGTCTGTACTGGGCCTTGGGTGGGGATGGGAATATAAATCTTGTTTCCTGAATCCAAGCTGAGTTGCTTACATCGTGTTTATCCTTTTGCTGTGACCCAGAATTACTGCAATGCAAAACTAATCCAGCAGCAGCTACTGCTGGAATATGCTGCAAATCCCTAAAAAACACCTAATTTCAGGAACAAGATAGTTATTATCAATGTGGTTTTTTTTTTTTTTCTCTTTTCTTCTGGTGAGCTGTCTTTGCATAGCCTTTTTAGTAATGTGTTCCTACTTTAAACAGGAAATAAAAAAGAATTTATAAAGAAGGTGTTCCCTGCCAGAAGGGAGCTAGGGCAGTGGGAGGGCACTGAGAAAAATCTCTTGCTGCTTCTAACAAGCTTTGGCCAAAGGCTGTTTGTCCCTGTGTTTCTTGAGCATTTAGTTCAAGATTAATTGAGATGCATCATCTGAGGCTTAGACTCCTCATGCCTGTGTGTAGATGAAAAGAAAACTTTTTTGGAGTTTTTCTCTTTCCCCCCTAACTAGCAAACCCTAGGTCAGCATCTCTTGATATGAATAAAGGATAAATCTTTAGCAGCTGCATTCTGACATTAGGAATGGCTGGCTGTTACCAGTGGAGGTAACAGGAAAAGGAAAAGATTTCTTGCATTCCAAAAAAAAAAACCTGACCATGCTTTGGATGTGTATCACAGGAGGAAAGCTGTGGTACCATTTAATTGCAGAGCATACCACAATGCCCCTCTTTCCCCTCCTTTCTTCTCTGTGCAGCAATTGTGCTTCAGAAGTGTTTATAGCCAAGGGAAAAAAAAAAAATAAATGAAAGACCCTTTGTGCAGCCTGTCACTTCCCTGATATTTTGGGAAAAAGATATCTGCTTCTTTCCTTGGGAGAACTATAAATTGGCCATCTGCTCAAAGAGCACACACTGGTGTTTGTGGGAGCAGAAATCTCTCCTTTCTGGGCAGCTGTGACCTGCAGCAGGCTCTGAGGGGTCCCTGGGGTCCCTGGGGACCCTGGCACAGGTGGGGTGGCTCTCCCTGGGCAGCACAACCCCAGGGATGGGAGGAGGAGGAGGAGGAGGGTGGGAGCAGTGCTGCCACTCACTGAGCCCTGCCCCTCCATCTGTGTCACTCCATGGCATCACCCTGGCTGGGGAGATCCAGTTTCCAGCTGGCTTTTCTCAAGGGTTCCATGGAGAAATCGCCTCCAGAAGAGCATCCCAGTTCTTTGCACCTTTGTGGGGCATTGGAGCACTGTCCATGTAACTATGAAAGGAGAAACCTTTTATTCTGAGAGATCTGTAAGATTTTGAAGGGAAAAAACCTTTCATTCTGAGAGATCTGTAACATTTTTCCAAACACGGGGGGCAGATCACATTCCTTGGCATTATGTTAAGGAATGCCAACCTTTTCCCACAGCATCCTACTCTGCTTTGTGTTCAGTTTTTCCCATAATGTTTTCTGCCCTTCCACATTAAAAAAAAAAAAAAAAAAAAAAAAGAAGGGGTGGGAAAAGATTGGGATTTTCCAGCTGGGTTATTAGAGGACAGCTTAAAATGCTGTAGGAAGTGTTATTCCCTTGAAGGCTGGAGGGGAGGTTCAGCAGCAGGAGGTCCCTGGGTGACCTGGCTGTGTGGGACCTTTGCTGCTGCTCCAGGGCTGCCTGGACACGGGGTGCTCACCCCACCCTGCTTTTTGGGGGAGCCTCTGTCAAGCAAAACACCTGGTTCCCCTCATTTCCCCTGTTATACATACATATATATATATATATATCATCAGAATAGTTTGTGCCACCGCTTTACAGTGAATGTAATGTACTCTGACCTTGTAAAGTAACCTGAACTACAACATGTAACTAAAGGCTATTTTGGGGAGGATTTCTGTAAGGGAAAAGACTTCATATCCATCTAAAAGGCTAAAAGGAGAACAGCCCATTCCAGCTGATGGCCCTGGCCAACGACTCTTCCTCACACCTGATCCACCCTCTGGATAAAGCTCAGACTATCCTCTGGATAAAGCTGAGACTATCCTCTGGATAAAGCTGAGACTATCCTCTGGATAAAGCTGAGACTATCCTCTGGATAAAGCTGAGACTATCCTCTGGATAAAGCTCAGACTATCCTCTGGATAAAGCTCAGACTATCCTCTGGATAAAGCTCAGACTATCACTAGGATATTCTTCTGCACTGAAGGCTCCTCGGAAAGTGGATCAAGATCTTCATCTCTTCTGGGAAAGCTCCTCAATGAGACCAAGATTTGTCTATTTTGGATATATCTCCACAATAAAAAGACATTATTTCCTTCTACTAGGCCTGAGGCCATCTACAAGGTATAAAAACGGGAATGCCTGTAAGGAAATGGTGAACAGAGGAGGGATTGGAGGTGAGAGAGAGAGAGAGACACACTCTGTTCACCAGATATCGACCCCGGGCTCGATGTCTTGTTTGTTTGTGGCTTTTTCCTTAAATTGTTTTGTTTTCAATATATTTCCTTTTTTTAAATTTAATTTGGCTGATCTGTCTAAAACATCCCCCATCTGTGGACACTCTGAGCTTTACTGGGTGCAGTGTTTTTAGGTTCCATCTGGATTAATTGCAGCTTTACAGCACGTGGGGCTCTGGGATGGTTCTGGTTCTCACTTTGAGAGCTCTTTGTGGAAGAAGCTTTGAAGTGCTGTTGCACACACACACACACAGAGCACATCAGGCTTGGGTGAGGAGCTCTTTCTCACTTTCCAGCCACTTTTTATCCTTTTTTTTCTCCATATCATTCAGCTCCAGGCACAGCATGAGAGCAGTTTTCACCTGCAGACTTGCAAGCTTTGCTCCTCCAGCTTTCAATCCATGTTTGGTTTTTTTTTCCTGCTGTTCTGTTTGGCAGCTTTGGGGCAACATTTCAAGGGCATTTCAAGACACCTGGACAGCACAAGTGCTGTGAATGTCTCTTTGAGTGTGTTGTGTGTCTGTCTGAGCTGGGTGGGCTGTGCCCCACCTTTGCACCAGGACAGACGGACAGACAGAAAGAGTAAAATGTGGGGTTTTTTTCCCACAGTATTCAAAATCATGGATTTAATTCTGTTAACTCCTCTTTAAAAAAAAAAAAAAAAAAAAAAAAAAAAAAAAANAAAAAAAAAAAAAAAAAAGAAAAGAAAAGAAAAGAAAAGAAAAGCAGATGTATTCAAGAAGATATTTTAGGTTAATTCTGATAACTCTTCTTTTTTTTTAAAAAAAATAAGTAAAGCAGATGTATTCAAGAGCATGTTTTAGGTTAATTCTGATAACTCTTCTTTTTCAAAAAATAAGAAAAGCAGATATACTCAAGAGCTTATTTTAGGTTTATTCAAGGGCTTATTCAAGGGTTTATTTCAGTTTTTGGCCTGCTCTAAGGATGAAGTGGGGAAGGAGAATGTGGAAGGAATGTTAAGAGAAAAGAGGGAGAGCAAAGCTTTTAGTAGACTTTTCCAACCGTCTTTATATTGCCAATACATCCAATAAGTTTCATTTTTTTAGGGAAAAAAAAAAAAAAGTCATTTTTTCTGAAACCTGGGAAGAAGCACATCTCCCAGTGGAATTACAGTCTGAAAGCACTGGCCTCCCATTCACAGCCAGCAGTGAGATACAGAACAGAGCTATGGGCAAACTCCATTCCCTTTGATTTCTTTATTTCATTTTAATTTTTTTTTTTTTCCAGGAGGCAATGCTTAGCTGTCAGTGGCAGGAGGACAGCTGCCATATTATGTTCTCTTCATTTTGCCACTCGGGGTAGGATTTACCCTGGGTGACTTCTACAATCCAAATTTAGGATTTGAGCTTTGATTTCCAGTGAGAGAAGAGACACCTTGAAAAACCTGATTTATCCTCTCCTAGAACAGATAAACAGATGTCTGGGTGAGCTGAAATCACCCTGATTAAAAAAACCTTGTCTTTCCCCTCTGACTGTAAGGGACACAGCAGAAGGAAGAGTTGTGGCTCTCTTCCAGGAACTTCTATTTTCCTTAATTTCAGATACTTGTCTCACATCCAGTAACTCTTCCAGGTTGTTGTCACTGCTTCAAGCATCCCTCAGAAACAGCACTGCTGATATTCATTTGTGCCCCTGGTGACAGGGTGAGAGCAAGAAAAAAAAGCCTTTTCCTGGTCTTTGGGTGAGGTTTTCTCCCTTTGTCAGGACCCATAAATCACAGAGATGGGGTGGCCAGGAGGTGATGCAAAAAGTCTTTATTTTATCAGTCTCACGGTGGAAGGGTGAGACAGCAAAATGTAAAATCTATGCCACAGCACTGGAAGCTGAAGTTGCAGAAGTTACACTTCCTTAAATAAACTTTTCAGCCAATTAGCATTTGACAAGCAGTTTGTTGGCATCTTTAAGAACCAGTTACCATTTGCATTATCCCACTTGGGCCTTATTATAATGCAACTTCCACAATTCATTCTCACAGAGCTCCATAACCTTGTACCAGTTTTCTACATAAGATTATATTGTTACATTCTAAGATTTTCACTGACTTCACTAAATGCTGAATACATGTTTTGTTTTTTAAGGCACCTGTGTTCTAGCTTTAAAGGGTTTTGTTCAAACTACAGACTCTTCTTTGTGTTTTGTATTTCTGTTACTTTTGCACCGTGGCCAACCTGTCCCTAAAGCTGAAGCTCAAACTTCAATTCCTGTTCAATGAGATCTCCATCCCATGGTTTTTCCACATTTACATATTTTTTTCTCAAAGTTAGCAGACAGATGAGCAAAACTATCTGGATTTTCAATCTGACACTGAGAATTCTGTACAAACCCACTCCTCACATCCCTGCCTTTCTCCAGCAGCAAATGTGCTGCTTCCATCCTGTTCCTCCTCCACCCAAAGCCCAACACACGAATTTCTCAGTTAACAGGTCTTTTTCAAATCCAGTTTTAGATAAATAAGAAAGAAAAAAGAGTTTCAAAACACAAACCAAAGGATTCAGACAAGCTTTTTTTTCCCCCCCTCCCTGTTCTCCTACGTACATTGCAAAACTTCTCCAGCTTTGGAAAAGTTAGGGACTAAAGAGAAAGGAAATTCTGCCTTCTGCCACTGATGTATTGAAGCTGGCAAAGCTTTGAAAATGAGCTTTGAAAAAGCTGAGACAGAAGGAGGAGAATGGGAAGGAAACACAGATCCTGCAGAATTTTCATTACACTAAGACAAAGAAGAAGAAAATGCGGGAGGAAAAATGTCAAAACTCCAGTTCTTCTTTTTTTCAAAAAAGCAAGTGAAGGTGTCTTTTACTTTTCTTTTTCTGAAGTGAGTNTTGGGTGTTTTTAAAAAAAAAAAAAAAAAAAAAAAAAAAAAAAAGTTTGTATTAGGAGAAAGGAAAATCAATAAAATAATTTTCTTTTTCTTTTTTTTTTGCCTAGTCGTGACTGCTGTCACGTTAACAACCTACCATGGCAGCAATTATATTTGTGTTCTGCTGCAGATGAGATGTCTGGTTTTTTTAATGATTTTGGCACCTTCCTCTACTGCATCTGAAGTCCTGTTACTGAGCATGTTGTGTTTAGAACTCAGTGACTTAGCAAAACAAAGAAGAAATCCATCCTTTCATGAGGCCTAGTGGGGAATGCTGCCATTCTCAGTATTATTCTTTTTTTTTTTTTAATGAGTTTTTCTGTGTGTTGGGTACCTTGACAGACACCATCCCAGTCTGGAGTGAGCTAACAGCATCAACACTTGGGAATTCAGAAGGAATTCTGAATTGCCACTGGGCAGGAATACCTTGCACAGCTGAGTCAATCCCAGCACTGGCACTGCAGCTGTCTGCACAAATTCTGTGGAAATAACATTCAACCAACAGGTTCAGAGCATTCCCCTCTATTGGCAACCACATTTACAGAAGTTTGTACATCCAGCCATGCAGTTCAAGTGTAAAGAACTTTTTTTTTTCTGTTTTTAGGGCAGCAGTGCTGGACTTTTTGCTTTTGCAAATACAGGTTTGGAGTTTGCACCTCGCAGGGTCTGGGTGGATCCCATCTCTCAGCACCATCTCCTCTTGCTCTGTCCAGCTGTCTTTGCCCTCTGCTCCACTGCCTTCAAGAAAGAAAAAAAAGCTTTCTGCATAAGGACACCTTTCAAAAATCACCCACTTGATCTACTTTTTATTACAGGATCTCTAAAATTAAGTGTAAGGCTAATGCTTTTCAGGATAATGAGTCTCTAACTTGACAAGCTAATTTTAAGGGGCTAGCCTGAAAAAGCTGAAGCCATTACATACATCTAGAGATATATATCTGTCCAAATTCAGGGCTTTTAATACAAACTGGAGTGAATTTTTGGGTAAGTCTGGCCAACGTGAACAAGATTCAGTTGTAATAAAAGCAGGCTCCACGTGTGAATTATCCTGGCAAACAGTGGAATGCCATTGCTAATTAATTGTATTGCTGTCATCTTTGTGTCCTATTTATTTTATATTACTTCCCGTTTCTCCAGGGTCAGAATAAAAATGTATTAATTTGCCAAGCCAAAAGCCTAAACAGCATGTTCTTTCAGAACAGCAGGTAGTGTGCTCTGGTCTGTAATGGATTGAGAATTACTGCTCAATTGTTTTTTTCTCTTAGAGAGGACAAAAATATCAGCAATGGCAGTTTTGATTCTCTTTGGATGAGCTCAGTTTAGAACAGGACTCATCACTGAAACAGAAGGAGCTTCCTCAGCTCAGGGTCCATAAACAGTGTCACAGGGGATGCAGCACAAGAAAGCTTTTGAAACCTTGAAAATTCTCCTGGAAAGAGTTGTTTTTCTTGCTTTCTGTAAGCAGGCAAGAGCAGTGTGGGCTTTGCATCTGAGAAGCTGTGTTTTCTGATGACCAGAAATGATGATTAGATGATGATTTTGTGGTGTCTCCAGACCAGGTGCCCTGATGCCTTTGCTGAACACAGCACTCCTTGCAAATATCCCTCGAGCATTTGCACAAAGCAAAGCCTGAAACCTTTGCTGAGTGTGGTGAGAATAAGCACACTCACACGAATTTCTCTTTTCTTTGAACAGTACAACCAGCTACCCTGATTCTCTTTGACATCTGCTTGTGCTCATATTGATTTGATTTTACAAACCTTCTCTGTAATTCTCTCTGTGTGTAGAGCAAGTAATTGTATGCACATTTTAATCCTTCAATTGATGCTTTGTGTGGCTGGAAGAAATTTTGGAAGATTTTCTGAAGTGTGTACCTAAGGCATTAGAGAAAAGTCCTTTCCACAGAGCATAACCAAACACTTCTAGGCTTGGGGGGGGGTTAGACCTGAATTATTTTTCACTTCATTTTATGGAGTAAGGGTCTGTGCCATTCTGTCATTTGGGATTATAATCATGTTTCTAGTAGGAGGATAATTGGAGGTGTTGTTTGTCTCAGACTGTACTCAGTGGTTCCACTCCTAGGAGGTTGTGCTGAAGCAATGTTCTCCCTGACACAAAAACTGCAGCAGTTCCCTGGCTATAACTCATTTTCAGGATGAAAAGAGGCTGCCCTTGTTAGGGGCTGGTGTGAGAGGTAACTGAGAGTGTTTGGCATTGTGCTTTCTGTCAGTTTATAAATATCTGGCAAGAAAATCAGGACGTTTGTGATTCCTTCTGCAACTTCAGGAGAAGGGATTAATTCAATCAAGAAACCCCTCTGTATGTTCAAACTCAACCCTGAAACCATGATCCTCTTTTATGAGTAAATTTAAGCTTTTGAACAGTGAGGTAGATTATTTGTCAAAGCTCCTGAGTGGCTTGTCAGAGATCTCACTTATTTTCTCTGCTAGATGGCAAGTTTTTAAAATGATGGTGAGGGAGAGTGCTTTTATTTCCACTCATAAAACAGGGGCAGAACTCGGATTTTCTCCTTGCCTGCTAATTCCAAGACAAGGTTTTCAGAGTCTGGTTTGGGCTGCTCCTGTACCCACTACCATGTCAGTGACAAGTCATAATAATATTATTGTAAGTATAATATATATAAGTATAATATATATAATTATAACAGTAATTTAATACCTTATAGAGCAGATTGGTCAATGCCAAATGCTATTGAAAAGAAATTACAAAATATTACAGTAAGGAGAGAAACTGCTGTACTTTGCAACATTTAAAGTTTAATAAAATGGGTTCCTGTTTCAGAATATGTGCTGAAAAGGCTTTTTTTAATAACACCACAGTAATAAACCCACACTTTGCTGTAACAGAGCTTGTAAAGAAGCATCTTCGTCCATGGACACATTTTGTAAATCTTAATAATAGTTTCCTCTGAAGGATTGCTGGAGGTATTTATGTGAGAAATGGGTTGTTGCTTAAAGCTTTCCTTGGGCATCAGAAATGGGTGCTGTCCTGTCCAGATGTATTTAAATTATTTCCAGACAATCTTGGGCATCTTAAAGAGAAAATAAAAATAAACATCACTTGTGTTTTAATCTTCTTTCTTTCTTGCATTTAACTTTTTAAAAATGAGTTCTGTACTTCGGCAAATCCCTTTCTCCCTCCTGGTAAGCCCCTGGGTGGCTTTTCCATCTGGTGGTTGCTGGCTCTGTCACTGAGCTGGCAGCCTGAGCACGGGACTGAGAGCCAGCAGAGGGAAATGTTCAGGTGATCAGTGATGAAATGAAAAGCATTGCCAGGGTAGCTGGAGGTGCAGCTGCTCCAGAGAAAAAGGTGATTCCTGTCTCTTTCCTTGCCCTTTCCTGCTTCCCATTCCCCCACCGAATCCCCCCTCAGAATCAAGTTGTGCAGCATCCTAATTTTACAGCAGGTCTTCCATTTCACTCCTTGCCATTATTTGGGATCTAGCTGCAGCTGCATTGTGTATGCTTAACAAATAAAAGCTTTCAGAGAACATCATTCAATTCCCACCTCCTGCTAAGGGTTTTGGAAGTGTAATACATCACAGAATCAAAATGACTTTCACTAAAAGTTCATGCTGTTTAAATCACACCAAATGTTATATTGAGCTGTAGCATACATAATTCATGTATCATTAACAGCTTCTACAAGTTTTTGGCTGCATGGCATACCAATGAATCAGAATGTGTGGGTATTTTTTGATACCTGCCTTTCCTTAAATTGTATTTAGAAGCAACAGCATGTAATTTTACTAACTTGGAAAATCAAACAGGCATGTAATAAATTATGGTTTGTGATTGACATGGTAAAGTAAGTCTCCTTCCCTTCCTGATGCAGAGTAAAAGAAGCTATTTTAAACTGGAAAGACTCAATAGATTTTTGTGCTTCTATTAGAATTATAAATAAACCCCCCATTTCCATTGTTTGCACTCGGTGCAGCCCATGGCTGATGGAGCAGCAGTGCCCCTTGGCAAGAGGAGGCTGTTTGGGCAGGCTGGGTGTGTTGCACAGGCTGCTGGCTCAGCTGAGGGACTCTTGAGGTTGTTGTGGGTCAGCCTGAGAGACAAAGAGGACTCTCTGTTTGTAGTGAAGTTTTTTATTGCACAGAGCAGCCAGTCCCACGAGGGTGAGGGGTTACAGCCTGTGCCATTGTGCCAAAAGCCCTCAGCATCCCAAGCAGGAGCTGAGTCAGGAGCAGAAGCAGCCAAAGGAGCAGCAGCTGGAGGGAGGGAGATGCCTGTTAGCTCTGACACAACACATTCTATTTATTAATTATCCAGTCAGCTACAAATACGACTCCATTACAATCCTTTTGCACCTATCCTGGTCTAACACAGCTACACAACAATAACTGTCACTTCTTACACAGAATCTGTGCACACAGTTTAGCACAGTCTGTGTATCTCCCTACCAACACTGTGCTGTGTTTGTGTTATGTCCAGAGTTCAGTTAATTTTGTGAAAGGTTATGCTACTGAGATTTAAAGTGGACTTCAGGGTTTTTGCACTAAATAATACAGTTTCTTATGTGCTTAAGGCACTTTAAGGCATATTTCTATTTGCTTAAAACCAAATCTACATTCTTACTTCATGTTGGTGTGGCTTTTCTGTATCTCAGTTTCTCTGAAGGTTTCAAACCATCCCCTGCATCCCTCTCTGCCTCTGAGCCCGTGTGCACGGGGTCCTGAGAGATTCCTGTTCCATTCCCAGTGAGGGAGCATGGGCAGGGAGGTGGGCTGGCATTTCTGGCCTGGTGGCCCAGTCCCCAGGAGGGGGACACTGACTCTCCATGGCATCAGTGCCACTGTTCCCCTCCTGCTGCCACCCAGCTGTCACAGCCTCTGATGCAGGACATCTCTTAGTGCCAGTGAGAGCCCTCTGGAGCTGCTAAAACCCCCTCAATGGCAGATTTAGGATTGTGCTGCTGCAGCAGCACCTGACTGAACCTGACCCTTGGCTGCAGCTTGGTGTCAGGATTGTAACTCAGTTTCAGCATCAGGAGGCAGTGAAATACCCTGGATCATTCAATTTGGGAAGGTATAAATCAGATTGCAGTTGTGGTGCTGGAGAGCCCATGAAGAGTAGAACTGCCTTGTGAGCTGGGATTGCCAATAAAAAGAAGATTTCTGTCAAAACTGTGAAAGGCTCTCCCTGGCAATCCACGATCTCATGCTGGGTGTGGGAACTGGATGATTAGGAAGTGGAGGTGGCCAGGGTCTTGCAAAACATAACCTTCTTCTGAAGCAGAATCACAAATGTTGTTTATAGCTCCTGCCTAGCTGACAAGTGGGTTAGAGGTTTCCTACAAGAAGCTTTCTGTTCAGGAATTTGACTGTTCTAATGAGTGTTTTCAGCCCACAGCCATTGATATACCAGTTTATTTAAGCAAAACTTCAATTTAAATATGCAAAGTAGATTTGGGCCCCCAAGTGTCTGTCTGCATCCTGTCATTAGCAATCTTTAGTAACTAAGTACAAATCAGAAAACATTTTGAGTGGTGACCAAGAAGCAATTTTTTCCCCACATTTATTTTTGTCAGCCTTCAGTTTCCATGGGAAACAGCCCCAAGGGGATGACTTCTCAAAAGAGTGATCTATACTTTGCAATTAATACTGCTTTAACTTATCCCAAATAAATGTTACAGTAGGAAGTTGTAGTAAGTTTGTTCTTTCTTTGTGGTTGTTGCTGGAAGTTGAAGCAAGTACTTTCTAAAAGATGCATGTCACCTGTCTACTCTTGCTGACCTTTTAATTTCATTTTTAAGGCATAAGAGAATCACCTGACCAGTAAAGGTTCCTCAAAAAGGGCCACCTTCTAAATAAATTATTTATTTTTGTGAAAGGGCCACTCAGGAAATGACCATACCTAGGAAAACAGTAAACTTGTAAAAATGTTGGTACTTCTTAATTCAGCAAAAGACTTCAGCCAGTTTATTTGCCCCTAAAGTTCCACAATTTTAAAGAGTATCAGAATGAGCATCCTTCCAATCCTGGGCAGAACAGAGCAGTTTGCACTCTGTCCTTTCACTGCAGGCTCTTTGCTCCTTCTTTCCACTGAGCTGTGGTTAAATGAGCTGGAGCAAATTATAATCACTCTTGCCAGGAATCTGGGGGCAAAAAAAATTACCTTGTTAAAACTTGTTTTAATTAAACATCAGGGCCTACCAAAAATATTTTTGCCAGGTTCCTGTGACATAACAAGAAAAAAAAATGGAAAACGTTCTCGTGGAAAATCATTAGTATCATTAGCAATTAATGGGACAGACCTGTTAGCACGCAATTTAACTTCTAAAAATAAATTTGAGGCTTAATTTTTCTTTCAATGCTGATTCACCACTGTTTATAACCAGGAAAAATTAAGCATTAAAGTAAGGGGTTAGTGAGGCTGGGAGAAGTTATAAATCATGCCTAAACCCAGAGTGTTCAGAGTTTTTAGCATTTCTAGAAGGACTGTGTATTCTTCCACAGGTAAGGAGCTCTTTTGGGCACTGAAATATTCAAGTCCTGAGGTTTGAATGGAGTCCTCAGGCAGGAATCCACATGGTTATCCCTGGTGGAAATCAGCCCTGGTATTTAGAACAAATAAAATTCTCTAAAAATCACTACTGGGTTCTCTGCAGTTTTTGCATGGAAATTCTGTGGTTTCTTGCTGGGAACTCTGAGTGTGCCTGGTTTGGAAAAAGAGAGAGATGCTGACCAGGGGTTTGCTGAGCAGGATTAGCTACAAAAACAGATTTGTGTGCTGGGGTGGTCCCTGCCCTGAAGGCTGGGGAGAAGAGAAGAATTTATGTTCACTGTACAGTTTGTGTCCTCATCAGCTTTGGATTTGCACGAGACTGAGAACAGCACTAGGATTTTGTGTTTGGGAAAGGACAGCCTTCTTCTTCCAGCCCTGACACCTGGGCAAGCCTGAATTTGCATCCTTGATTACAGAATTGTTTTCACCTGTGTTCCCCTTCTCTGTTGCAATTTGAAGTAACTTCCTCCAGCTGTGAAAAACCTACACTGTCGAGAAGAAGGGAGACATTTCCACCTAGCTGGCAAGTTTTTGTTGGTTTTTTTTCCTGATTTTTTGCTACAATATCTGCTTCTGTGTGCACACTTGTGAGTGTTATTGTTTGGTGAGAGGCTGTGTGTCAAGAATTCAAAGGTTTGCCAGGAAAGTGCTGCAGGTTTTTGGGAAGTGAGTGCAAGTATCCTGATGGCAGAGCTGCCTTTCTTCACATAACTCTTGCAGTACTTTGGGATTTTAGGTTCCTACATTCCAGTGTAGGAATGGCTTTGGAAGCAAAACTCTGCCCTGAAAAATGTTGAGTAGAGGCACGGCTGTGATCTGAGAAATTCATGAATGTCACCAGCACGGGCTGCTGGAAGTGATAGCTATAAAATGGAAGATTTAAAGGAGGCAATCATAATGGTTAACAGCAGTATGAAAAAGCTTAAACATGTTCATAAATTTCAATAACTGCTGAGCAATATACTGGATTCATCTAGGAGAGATTTAATATGAAAAATGTTAAATGGGCTATACAAAGCCTGGAAACAGACATTTCTCCTGGAGATGGAGTCTCTGGGTGAGAAATTTACTTTATACTTCAGCTGAAGTGATACTAAATGCAAGTACAATCTGCTAGAAAAGAAATGAGAAAATAAATTATAGAAAGAGTTTTTAAATTTTCACATTAGGAGAAAAGGCTTTATTTTGTGTTCTCACATCAGATGGTATTTGTAAAGAACTATAAATGGCTGTGCTTGCTGAACGAAATGAGATAAAAAATGCTGGTGTCAATTACATAGATATTTAATAGAAAATAAAAATGACTGAAATCCTATCACAGGGAAGTACAAGCATATATACATTTTTGTGCAAGTACCAGGAATATATACATCATTTAAACAGATCAACCTTGTTTAGAAAACATCACTTCAGATGAATTTTAAATTTTCTGTGCTTAAAATTAATAGTATTCTGAGACAGAACCTTTCATTGCAGATACTTTTAGTAAGATGCATCAGTGCACTAAGATTTTGAAATGGTGAATACCTTCTTTGTGTTGCTAATTGCATCTGTGCAGCCTGGAAATGAAGGATATCCACCATCTTATTTTCAAGTTCAGTCATTTTATTCCTGTTGAGAAACAGCCCTTATCTTATTCCCACAGACCAGCTAGATTTTACATTATTTTATAAATGACAATTTTCCATTGTGCTGCAGCATATTGTTAGCAAGCTTGAGCTTTATTAAAAAGAAATAGAAATACAGAATTTGGACACTTTCTCCTTGTTCAAGTGACTTATTTTTAGGTGCACTGGTGCTGTTTGCAGTAATGATTAAATTAAGGAAGGTGCTTTTCATCAGGGTAAGATGGTGAAAGCTCAGGAGCAGCCACCAGCTGTGACAAAGGACCTGTGTTTTACTGTAGGTACCCAGCCCTACAGGTCACTGTGTTCCTCATGGAAATGAGACCTGAGAAATGATCAGGAGATGAACCTGTCCTTTGAATTTATACGGGGATGGACTGAAAAGGTGTTGGGAAAAGCCTGAGTAGGAATCCCTGTAACAGCTGGTAGGTTTGCAATGCTTAGGGCCTTTCATTAAAGCAAAAAAGATTGGGTTTTCATCTTGTGTCTCACAGAATCTCTAGGTAGGAAGAGACCTTTAAGGTCATAGAGTCCAACCCATGGCCTGACACCTCAACTGAACCCTGGCACTGAGTGCCACATCCAATTTTTCCCTAAACACACCCAGGGATGGTGACTCCACCACCTCCCCAGCAGGTGATTCCAGAACTTTATCTCCCTTTCAATAAAAAACCTTTTCCTAACATCCAGCCTGTCTCTGTCTAGGATGTAAAGGTTCACAGCTATTTTCTGAGTTGGGTTATATTTCTCTGTCCATCTTTGCAGTATTTTAAAAAAAAAAAGCACTGAAGTTTTTAGTGGAAGAGAGAGAGTGGAAGCCAGAACAGCTGAAGTTACCAGGCAGGCACTGCTGGGATCAGCACAGGGAGAGTGAAACAAAGGGAATTTCCCTTTTGGAGGTCATTGCAAGTTACTTCTGAATACTGGAAGTGCTGAGTTTCCTTCAGGGAAGCAGATTGTGCTCTCCACATTTGGTTATTGAAGGGAGGTGTGCCTGTGGTAACAGAGTTTGGAAAGATGAAATACAACTACTGGCAGAAGAGTGATTAACCCAGCAAGGAGCTCAATACCAATGTTGAATTCCCAAGATACACCACATTTTTGCCATGACATTTTATATTCTGAATGACTTTACTGCTGCAGTTCCATTTGCTTCACAAACCACTCCAAACACAGGGAGATTTCTAGAGAGAGAGGATAATGATTTCCAATAACAGAATGAAATATTCCAGCTGACAGGTTCAGTGGCACGGCTCTGTGAATCCTCCTACATCCCTTGCCAAACACCACATCAATTTTGTTTGGCTTCATGCAAATGGGATGCAGAGGAGGGGGCCCCTATCTCTCTGTACACTTACAGACACACTGGAGATGTGAATAAATACCCCTAAACACGTTTGTGCTGGTGTCTCAGCAAAGCAGATGGAATTTCACATTGATTTGTGAACTCTATAAAACACTAATGGAGCTGCTGCCTTAGCTTTCAGTCAATTGGGAGAGACTCAGTGATGGGAAACTGCAGCAAATTCCCCTTTGGCTGGTCCCAGTAGTGCCTCCCTTGTAACTTCAGCTGCTCTGCTTCCCCCTGCCCTCAGATTCATTCCTCTGCTTTGGGGAAGCCACACAAACCCATTCGTGATGCAGCTTAGGGATGGGTTCTCTCTCCCTACATCTGATACCCTTTATTTCCAAATCAAACCCTCTAAAAGGGAGAAGAAGCCCCCCAGTTCCATGCAGAATCTGTGCACCTCCAGTGCTGTAAAATGCTCCAGCAGGAAGAGATGGGGAGGGTTGCTCTGCTCTCCTTTTGCTTGTGAAATGAATTGCACTGCTTTGGACAGCCTACACAGGCAGATTTGTTCAATCTGCTCTCAGCTGGAACTGGTTCTGCGTTACACAGCTTTTACAGGTGCCTTGCACTGCTGTTTAGGACAGCTTGATATTCAAGATGTGTTGTAATAAGGTCATCTGCTTATAAAGAGCTTCTCGTTGCCATGTAGTTTTTACAAATTATTTTAGTGTATCATCGTTATTCCAGTCAGTGCTGCAGCAGTTGTGGGGTGGTTTTTTTTTTGGTAAATGATGTTATTTCACAGCACAGCTACCCAATTGTCACAGGCAATGACAGGGGGAATTGGAACAAGCAGAAACCTACCTGGAATGTAGATAGTGATCAGAATTACTGACCTTGACCTCATTTGTGAGGAGCCATGGCATCTCTAATAGCAAATTGCATCTTCCTAGCACTAAACCACTGCATTAAAAATCCATACCTTCCATGTGCAGCAAGGTGATTCCCTCATGTGCTGCACAAAGGTGTTTGATGAATTCAGGATATGTGCTACCAATTCCAAAATCACCTGCTCCTCTGAGTGCTCCAAAGGCTCATTTTCTCTGCAGAAGCTGGAGGAGGCACTGAGATGTTTGGTTGAGTTTGGGGTTTTTTGAGGAGCTGAGAACAGGAAGGAAAGTGAAGCTGGGCAGCCCTGGAGCCGTGTGGGGCTGCCCTTCCTGAGCTCTGGGGAAGGGGTGCTGGTGCTGGTTCTGGGCACAGGGCTCTNTGTTTCCTGAAGCCAGGATTTTGGCATTGTTTCAGTAGCTGCTGGCAGGAATGTTTGCTGTTGGGGTAAAAAAGAAGTACCCATGTGCAGGACACTGCTCACATAAAGTGTGAAACCCAGGCTGCTTTTCTGTGTACAGAGAGCTCTGTG
>VZTR01008252.1:518587-541384 GCA_013400775.1 Chaetops frenatus | reverse complement strand
GTGTGGAGGGGGGGGTGTGGAGGGGGGGGGTTTGCGTGCTCCCCCAGCTGTGCTTCATCAGCTCTCTTCTTCCTCTAATCACTTTCATTCATTATGATAATTTGTTTTCCCCTGGACATAGTCCCCTGTGGGAACCTTTATCAGCTGAGTGAACTGCTGCACACATTTTATTAATGCATTAAATGAGCAGGCTGAGAGCACCTTATTGATCAGCATGTGCCTCGTTATCTGTGCTAGCCTTGCTGGGATGCTGTGGGGAATAGGGGGAATTTGGGTATCTACACTATTATTTCCCTTCCTTTCTTTTCTTACTGTGTGTCTACAAATAATTAAATAAATGTGTCATTATAATTTAGTATTTTCTTACTCTCGTCTTCCTTTTTTTTTTCCCAGTAGAATAATATATTTCATATTCTCAATTTCACCTTCTAGGCCATGTGAAGGCTTCTGATTTTGTTCTGTGCTCTTACTCTTTACACAAGCAAGCCTGGCTCTAGTAAAATTGGGATTTAAGCAGCCAACATGGAGAGTGGCACAGGTTTGATTTGCTGGGTGTTTAGATGCACAGTGCAGTGTGTAACCAGGTGGGTCCTCATTGCTTCCAGGCAGAGGAGAATTTTGAAAAAATCATTTAAAAAACCTATCCCTTTTGCCAGTCCCTTGTATTCATTGAAAGACCCAAATACTTGCTGGGAAAGAAATATCAAAACTGAAACTCCATTTATCATTGTCACTGGGAAAAATACCATTTTCAAAGTGAAAACCAGACATGTGAAAGCATCAGCTCTGCTGAAGTCATTGCTTGGTGTAGCCTTCATGACCTTTTCCCAGAGCTAGAATCACTTTGAATGTTCTTGAAAACTCTCCTCTAACATCTTGAATCTTCACTGACAAAGCTCCAGGCATTAAGAGCCTCCATCCTCATTTGCCATTCTCTCTTTTCCTGGCACACTCATCTGCCATGGGCTTCCTGCTGCCTGTGTGGGATCAGCCAGGTGGGATTTCTGAAACTGATAAAATTGATCAGACCTGCACCTCCCTGGAGGCACATTTTGATGTGGAACCAAGTGCAGGAGTGGACCCAGCTCTTACCACTCTCTGCTTTTGGAGAGGGAGATTCTCCTGTTGGTGCCTGGTGCTCCTGTGGCTGTAGTGAGACCTGTGCAGCACATTTTGCTTTTTGACAGCACTGTGAAGCATGTGAAAACCACACTGATTGCATTTGGTGTCATGTTTTCATCTTTTTTGGGTTTGCAGGAGCTTGAGGTTGTTATGTTACAAATGCAATTGTGTGACTGCAGTGGCTGATTCTCTCAGCTTGCTGGTCAAGGGTTGCCTCACTCTCAGTTCAATCGTGTTAGACAGGTTCCCAAGGCCTTGACATCTGCTTTTAATTAAACTTACTTAAAATCCTCTTTTATATCACAGATAATAACAGTAGAGATGACTCAGAGAATTCATTACCTTCAGTTGCTTTTAGCAACTTTTCAACGAAGTAGTAAATTTAATATGCAAGAAATCGATTTGCAATACAAATGGAGAAAGCTCATTCCCAAGCCATGAGCCTAACTTCCCAAAATTAAACTCAAACCCTTCAGCTCCAGAATATTGTACTTAGAAAATGAGCTAACTTTCCAAATCACTGCAGTACTGTGCAAAATACTTCTCAGGGATTCCCTTCCAGGTCACCTTTTTTTTCCTCCAGTCTGACAGTGATGACACTTTGTTGTAACAGGGGTTTTTCAGGCCAGAACATCATGAAGAGAAACCATTTTTCAGAATAGAAAGTGCCACGATGTGTTTCAGGCTTGCAAATGCTTCTTGAGTTCACCACAGAAGGGTGTTGGGAAAGGGGAATTTGCAGTGTCACATTCTGAGCCTGCAGTCTCGAGGTTCAACTGCTGACAGAGAAAAGCCAGAAGCTGCTTTTGCTTTGATTTGAACCAGTCAGTGGAAACTGGGAACAATATGGTAAATTTTCAGCAAGATTCATAGAAGCAGAGCTTACACCTTGGAGTTTTAGAAGTTCCTCCCCGGTCTGTTTTTATTTTTATTTTTTTTCAGATGGTCTCTTGATTGATTTATGGAACTGTAATCCTAAAATGATCAGGGGATAGTCTTGATGTTCAAGTCAAAATGACTTGCACGTGCTTTACTGCAACCTTGCACGTACTTAACTCTGCATCATTGTTTTCAAACAATCCTTTCTACACCTCTGATGTAGAGCCCTTTGCACCCCTAAATCAGCATTATCATCAAATTAAAAACAAAACAAAACAAAAAAAAAAAAAAAAACCAAAAAAAACCCCAAAAAAACCCCAAAAAAACCCCAAAAAACAAACAAACAAACAAACCCCAAAAAAACCCCAAAAAACAAACAAACAAACAAACCCCAAAAAAACCCCAAAAAACAAACAAACAAACAAACCCCAAAAAAACCCCAAAAAACAAACAAACAAACAAACCCCAAAAAAACCCCAAACAAACAAACAAAAAAACCAAACAAAAACAAAACAAAACCAAAGCAGTCACTTAAACAAACCAAGAGCTGACCTGTGTTAACTTGTGCTTTTTTTTCCATTAGTAAGGAAAAACTCGATCTCTTTTCTTGGCTTGTAAATCATTTTCTGCTTCAGAGATGAAGTGTCCACTGCAGGTTTTACTTTCACTCCCACCCCAGCAGCTGCAGGCTGTACCTGGCTCTCCTTTCCCTGTGTTGAGTGCACAGTGCAACTCGAGCTGAGGGAAAGCTTAGGGCTGGTGCTTTACCATGCTTGACAAAATTGATCAAAAGGATGCAGTGCAGTGTGGAACAGGACAGCTCCCTGCAGTCAACAGCTCACCCACCACTGCCACCACACCCCAAACCACCGGGGACAAAAAAGAAATGCTTGTGCTGTGCTGGTGATGGAGAAAAGGTGTGCTTTTACCCTTGAAACCCTCTTTCTTAGACACTGTAAACCTGCATCACTCCTGTGCTTTTCTAGCTCAGCCATGTGCATTTAATGCCTTTTTATCAGCTTCGTGCCTCTCAACAAAGCAGGAATGCTGCTGCCCTGGGGATCTGGACATGGATCCTCCCTGTGCCACCTGGAGCTCACGGTCCATCCCTGCATCAGCTGCCTGGGACTCCTCAGAGACCTCCTGTCAGGGCAGATTTTAGCTTGGAACAGAGAAAAATCTCTGTGAAAGCCATGAAGCAGCTAGAATATTCCCAGACTGAAAAGTTAGAATGTTCTCAGGCAGGAAATCCAAACCAGTCCTCTGTTCTCAAGGCCAGTTTAATACCAACATAATAACAAGAATGCAAACTATGTTGGACCTGCAGAAACAATAGATGAGAGTCTTTCTAATTGCTTAGGAGAATTGTTTGTACCTTTTAGCCTATGGGGTGTTTAGTTTTGGGGTTCTATCCAATGGAGTTTTTGTTTTTCACGAAGGACCCAGGGAGGGATGGAAAGAAAATGTGATGGGTTGATAATGGTGTAGACATGATTATTCTTCCTTGCACTGGTGAGGTAAAATGGGCAGGTAAGTTCTGCACTGTCGCTCACCTGGACAGCTGGGATGTCAGCAGCCCATAGCAGAAGGGGTTAAAATCACTGAGGCATTAAAAAATACACTTTTTGTGGCACCCCTTGCCTCTTTGCTAGGTAGAGTCCTGCATCCAGTGATGTGTGGAAGAGGCATATGTGGAAGCCAGCTAAATCCCAAATAAATTGCCTATTGCAAAGGCATCTTCTATGGACACTGCAAAGGGGCTAAAACAACTGAGGAGAGAGGCAGTGGTGTCTGGTTAATGGTTGGACTTGATGATCTTCGAGGTCTTTTCCAACCCAAGTGATTCTGTGATTCTATACCTTACATATGGAGTGTAATTTCTTAATAGAAGGGCTTTTCTGCTTTTTGCCTTTCTGAATTTATTGGAGTCTGTTTTGTGTCGTGTGGACTCGGCAGTGACAACCTCCTGTCAGGCACAGCCAGTGATGAGCAGGTGCCTTGCACGTTCTGCTCCTTTTTAAGCTAAAGAGGAACATGAGAGACAGCTACAGACCTCTGACAGGCTCTGCTGGAGAGCTTTGTGGAGTATTCCTAAATTCTCAGCCTTCTGCAGCATGTGCCTTGGCATAAATAATGGTGTAATCCATATTTAAAGATGCCACAGTGTTTAATGTGGTCACGTTTAACTGATTTTGGAGCCCAGGTCAGGTTTTTGGGTTTTTTTTATGATGTTCGAGAATTTAAATCTGCTTTCCAAATCTCTAATTAATTGGGGATTTCAGTGCTGAGTAAAATAGTGCACTTAGTGGCAAAGGCTGTGGTCTGGTATGTTATAAAGATAAAATATGCCTGTTTGGAGGGGTAAGCTCAGCCAAACCTGGTGCAAATGAGCTTTTCAGCAGCTCTTGAAGTCACCTGGAGTGCGTGGGCTCTGTGTGGCAGGGACAGGGACCCTGAGAGCTTGTGCTGTCCCCTTGGAGATGTTTTGAACATCCTTTAAAATGGCATGGCAGCAGCTGGAAGTCCTGCAGGTGTCTGAGTGGTGCAGGTTTGTCTTTGTGAGTCTGGATCCACGAGGAGGAGAGGTTTTCCCTCAGGGCTGAGCCCCAGGGTCTGGCAGCTCCTGCCTCCAACACCATGAGCTCCTTATTTTGGTCACACAGTCCAGGATTTTACACCTTTCTTCTAATGTTGGGCTGAATTAGCATTGAAATGATGATGCCTTAGGATATTAGCTTTTATGTTTTTCATGTATTTGGAATCCTGCAGTTCTTTAGTGTGTAACTCCAAACTCCACACACAGTGTCAGCTGCTGCTTTCCCATTTTGGGTCAGACACAACAATTCCCCTCCAGGCCTGGTAATCAAGGGCACCTCACTGTCTCAGACCCCAAAATATGTAAACAAAAGTGAGTTAGGGGAGAGCAAACTTGGGTTAAATGACTTCATTACCTGAAGCTGAAATTGGAAGATTAACCCCCAATATGCAAATGGACCAAATTTATGACAATATGAAAACCTGTGACCCGTTGTCCATTTTTGGGTGTAGCCGCTGGGGGACTTTGCCCTAAATGTACCTGAAGGCCCTTAAATAAATGTAACTGCTTTTTACTCCCTTAATTCTGTCTGGCCTCTGTTTTTAGGCAGCCCAAAAAAGCATCAAGACCTTTCTGCAGCAGACCCCATCCAGCTGGCTTTTTTTGGGGGGGTGTGAGAAGCTGAACTGGGGTTATCTCTCCTGGCTCCCAACACAGCAGAATCTGCCCCACACCAGGAGCACTTTTCTGGAGAAAATAGGAAGTAAAAGCTTAATCCTCTCCTCCTGCATCCTTGGATGATGCCTCAGACAGCTGGACTGATGCTCCACCTGGAAGGGCAGGTGAGTGCTCATGGAAAGCTGAGACTGGCTGGCTGAATTTTGGGATGTGGGTTGTATTAGCTGTGCTCTGTTTGGCTCTGCTCGAGCAATTTCAGGATCTGGAGGTTGTTTTCAGAGGAGAGGAAGCTATTCCTTTCATGCAGTGAGTTAATTTAGTCAAAACCAGTTTGACAGGAAAATGAACAGGCTCACCTCTGCCCATCATGCTCTAAAAGCATGATGCAGCTGTTTGTAATCCACACTTGCTCTTCAAAATACTGTGGTTCATAAAATTATAAGATCCTTTGTATAACCCCTGTCTTCCCTAAATGGATTTTCTCTCCTATGGAGTTGAACATCAGAAGAAGTTTTTTTTGTATAATACATTTTTTAGTCATGATGGGACTGTATGATCTGTCTCTGCCCAGCTTCCAGACTCCTGATGAGAAGACACAAATCAAGCAATGGTTTCCAGCTTTTTGTTCTTCTTTTATTTCTTTTTTCACTGGTTAATTACCCTCAACTGTTGAAGCAGGGTTTGCATTTGTCAGGCGTGACTTCCTCCCAGGGATTCTTGTTATGCCACCTTTGGCCAAATTAAACAGCTCTTCAGCAGCAGAACTTTTTCTCCCCTAAGCTGATCTCTCTCATATCTTTTTAAAATTACTTTTCTCTCCAAAGACTTTAACGCAGCCTTTGAATGCAGTTCTCTTCTCTGAAATCCTTTCATATATTAAAAATATTTATTTTGAAAATATAGGCACAAGGGGTGAGCACAATATTTTTGATAGTTGTTCCAGCATTGCTGTATAGTAGCCTAAAAATATCTATCAGATCCTCTTTGCTGTGACCTTACAGGTCCTCCAGCAGCACTTAGGGGCAATACATTCAACTGCTGTTCACATTTAGGGAATGTATTATTTTCAGAATGAACCTACAGCTCTCTAGAGCATGGATTTCCTGCTATGTCCTGTGTTGTTAATACAAAGAAGGGTTAAAACACATTTTAGGATAAAAAATTTTGGATTTAAAATGAATCTCTTTAATTGGACCTATTGCATTAACAATCAAAGTACTTTGAAAAAATTACCTATGATTTTATTCACATCTTTTCATTCGTCTTTCACCTGCTGACCTTTTAAGATGGAGTAAAATTCATTGATTATCATCAGTTTGTCATTACAGCTGTCACATTCCAGTAGGATTTCTTACTGAAAATGAATTCTTTAATTCTTTTCATTACCTGTAATCCATTTAACACTGGTGTAGTGTAGGGTTAGAGCAGTCAGACTGTTAAGTGACTTTCAAGCACCAAAGCCTGAGATTTTAGGTTTTTACCATTTTCAGCTAAGTTGGTAGGAGCACATGAAATTACTCTTTGGAATATGAATTAAATAGTCATTAAATATTTCATCTTAAATATGTAATGAAATGGAGATGATTAAACTGTAAGTAACAATCTCATGTTTCTATCAGAACTTATTTTGGTTCTGATTTCTTTGATGGGAAAAAGCACAACTGAATCAAACCAAAATTCTTGCAAAACTTTAATATATTTATTTAATTTCCTTTAAAGTTCCCCAGGACTTATATTAACTAACCAATTTTTTCTGTCCTTAGCAGATAAGATCTCTAAGGTTGTTTTTCTAAGGAGTAGTTGGGATAATTAGTTTCAATATACTTTCCTACATGAGTGATTAATAATAATAACAATAAAAAACCTGCAGTCCTGAGCATTGTGTGTCCTTGTAGGGAGCACAACCTGCAGGCTTTGTACCTCATCAGGTGTCCATCATTTAGACTTAGACTGTCTTTTGAGTTCTGCACCTTAGGCAGCTGTTCTGTGCCAGCTTTGAAACAAAAATGAAAGGATCAAAGAGAATCAAAGGGGAATGCATTATTCACTGTATCTGTTTAACCACAGTGGGTGGATAATATGGCATTCAGGTAGCCAATAACATACTCAAAATTAAAACTACATCTATGAGAAGTGCAATCAATGTCATCTCAATTGTCACTGGGGGCTGTGGAATCCTCCCACCCTGACTGTGACATTTGGTATTTCTCAAGAGGTGAAACCCTGCAGATTGCAATCAGAAAGAGTTAAATTTGCAATACTTCATTTCCTGTAGAGTTTTTACCACAAGAATAGGTTTTTGTCTTGCCTTCTTCTCATTGGCATGAGAACAAGACAACATCATTTATACCCTCAGTGTAGTCAGTAGCAAAACCACAAACTTTAAGGCACTTTAACCTTTTTAATATTCAGTGTTTTCATTGGTTAGCCTTTCACCTTTCCTTTGTGGGTTATTGAAGCAATAAACAAGGGACTGGCTGAATAATTGCTGGCTTAAACTTCAGAACACTGCAAATGTCACTGCCATGGATTTTACAGCTTTTTTTTTTTTTTTTTTTTTTTTTTTTTTTTTTTTTTTTTTTTTTGGTGTATACACAGCACGGTGGGCTCAGCTCGGGCTAATCAAATCCCTCTTTTCTGCTGCAAATGAAGCCCCAAAGCTCCTTGCAGAGCCTCCAGAGCACCTCCTGCAGGTGCCTTTCCTTGTGGAGGGGCTGGGCTGTGCTGCCCTTGGCCCCTGGGTGTCCCTCAGGGTGCTCTGGGGCCAACACCTGCATTTCAACACAAACCTGCTCTTGGTGCCAGGGGTTTGGGGAAGGTGTTTGTGCTGGAGGAGCTCAGCACAGGTTGAAGGAGAGGGCAGGAATCCCCCAGCCTGAGAGAGAGACACCTCTGCCCGTGCTGTGCACTGGTCTCCAGCCCCTCACACTGGGGATGGCTGAGGCAGCAGCACCTGGCAGACAAATCAGCCTTCTCTTCCTCCTCCAGAATCCTGCACAGAGCCATCAGGATATTTATTATGGGTTAGCACACTATGGGGTAGAAGTATCTCCCCAGAAACTGCTGTTAAACATTGGAAGGGGCTGCCCAGGGAGCTGGTGGAGTCACCACCCCTGGAGGTGTTCAGGAAATGAAAATGGTCTGCCTGGGGAGGGGGTGGATTCACCATCCCTAGGTGTGTTTGAGACAAGGCTGGATGTGGCACTCGGGGCCAGGGTTGAGTGGAGGTGTCAGGGTTGGGTTGGACTCGATGATCTTGGAGGTCTCTCCCAACCCTGGGATTCTGGGATTCTGTGAAATGACAGGACATGGCACTCAGAGCCACACTCAGGTTGACAACGTGGTGGTCACTCAGAGGCCGCACTCGATGACATTTGAGGTCTTTTCCAGCCCAAAGTTTCCATGATTGTGTGTATGGGATTGATTTATGGGATACAGAACATTTTTGATATTCTGTGTTGCTGGTGCTGGGCTCAGGAGCAGGGGCAGAGGTGTTTGTTGTACCCCCAGGCTGTAGAGATCCAGCTGTGAGGGTGCCTTGGCAGGGAGACTTTCCCTCAGGAGTCACTGACTCTGATAATGCCTTGAAATCAACCTTATCCTTCCTAAGCTCATCTCAAGGACACTGGTTCTCTCAAGGGGAGAGAACCTTGGCTGTTTTAGGGGTGTGTAGTGATGCAAAGATGAACAGGCCGAGCTGTACTGACCACAAAGGAGGTAGAGGGAATTTTCTGGCTGAAAATCCAGCAGTTGAAGCAAAACAAAGATTACATTTTGGGCTTAAAAACGATATAAAATGAGACCTCTAGAATTTGTCAGCTGATACAAGACTTGATGAGTTTAGTTCACTAAGCTTAGAACAAGCTGTAAATCAAAGCAGGCAGGATTTAAAAAAATATTTCAATGGGGACAGCTGCAAGAAGCCAGATTGAAGCCCACAGTTGACAGTAACTAGGACAACACAAAGGTTTTAATAAACTTGAACATCGATAAGAAAGGTAAAAACCTGCCCTGCTTCATTATCTTTAAATTTTAATAGCTTAGGAACTGGCAGAATGTGTCCTTACAGTTTTTTTATTTGCATGGAACACTTGACCTTTTCTGATGAGCTACCAAATAGCAGAAGGGATGGTCTTTTTTCTTTTGGTTAAAAGCATTTTCATCCACATCATTGATTTTAAAATTATTTAGACTCATGAAAGCATAGAATTGTTCATTTAAAATCAGGAATTTCACAGTCCAAGCAGATCAAAATAAGAGCTGCTGATTTTTACTGCAGCTTTTGTGACTTGCATGTCCTGATTGTTCAGGTGCCCCTCAGCATTATGAGCAGTAAATTGCCCTTAAAGAGGTTTACATTTGCTTTGCATTAACAATGCAGTTTCTGATTGTATTTGGAACGTTCCTTTGTTTTTACATATGAGCTGCTGTACCGAGTGCCACCAGCTAAAAAGTCTATGAAATCTTCCAGCTCGTGCATTCCAAGGGAGATGGAAAGTCTGTAGCATTATTTATGTATGCTGCTGATGCTGAGGCTGTTGGTGAATAATGGGCAGAAAAGAAGATATAAGAAATAAACAACTGTGTCACAAGGGCTCAGAATGGGTTTTGTGTTGACAGCAAACCAACACAGGAGAGGACTAACAAGGCACAGAAAGCCTTAAAGCCAAACAATCCCTAATCTTCTAAATGATCCCATTCCCACTGACTGTTTGCCTGCAGCAAGATGCAGATTCTTCTTTTGGGAAAAGATATTTAACTTTCCTTGTTATTGGGTGTTCATCTCATTGAGAGAAAGGTGGAAATTGTTTTCTCTGAGCTTTCTGTTCACATTTTCCTTCTTTTCTGTTTGCTTATCTCTCCAGACTGTCAAGTGTGAAATATGGAACAGTAAACTGCAAACCAAAGCCCTTGATATTTCTTCACATCTGATTTGAAACCTGTCAAGAAAGTTCTTAAGGCAGAATCTCCATGGCCTTCATTTGACTTGGGCCCAACTTGGACCCAAATTTGCTCTCTAGTTACAAGACTTCTCATTTGTCATTATTGAGAATTTCACTGTACCTTCAGTTAGCATCAAAGCCACACCAATTGCTGGATGAGAACGCAATGAAGAATGTGGGCTGGAAATGTGAGCAATATTATTGCAAAACCTGCATCTCTAACGTGCAGTTTACTGTGATATCAAATATTCTACATTCTGTCCCAATGTTGAAACTTTTCTTCATGAAACTCCACTTAATATTTGGTAAATCTAAGTAAATAATAATTTACAAATAACCCTAAAATAATAAGGGTCTTAACCCATATTATCCCAAATGTAATCCCAAATATGGGTCTATGCTGCTGTCATGTTCACATAGCAAAAATCTTTTCATAACACATCTGTATGCAGTGGCAATTCCTGGAAGGCCAATATAAATGAGCACACACTGCACTTGGTAATCACCTCTGTTTAGCACAGAGTTGATGATTTTATAGGCTGGGAAATAGTTTTGGCAATGGAAATGACTCTGATCCATTCTGTCCTTATATTGTCATTTGCTTTCCTCAACTGGGAATATATTCATTGTCAGGCTTGCCATTGAGTCTGGAGCAGAGAGCAAGCTGATGATTTCATTTAATGGCAATTAGTGTGATCCAGCTGAAATCCCTGACTGCATTACAGACAGAGGTATCTCATTAATCTGACAAGGTTTTCTGCTGTGATAGGCCTTTGCAATTTTCCCTCTTAGAGGAATTTTTTTAAAGCTTGGAGAATTATCTCACAGAATTTTGTGTGTAAAGGGTAATATTTCTTAAATTCCTGAAGTTAGGAAATTGAAGGAGTGGTCTCCCCAGCACTACATCTTCAATGGAATATTGAATAGCTCTGCACTAGCCTGAAGATCAGTATCAGGTGGGCCTGACACAATTTCTGTTTTCTTTCAGAAAAGAAATTATTGTACTGAAGTGTTAGGTGACCTTGACCAATGCTGTTACCTCTCTCTGCCTCTCTCCTTGCTTGTCCATTGTCTCAGCTTTCCAGCTTGAAAAATTCCCAAGGTTTGACTTTTATTTGTGCTTAAAAGGTGCCAAGCACAAAAGGCATCCTGGTGTGGGAATTGCAATACAGACTTTAAGGGATTTTGCAGAAATGACAGGGATGTGGAATCCACTTTTTATATCAATCCTACACTGGTCCATTTTTCCAAAAATATGCAGTTTTTCTGGGCACAGCACAACTGGGGGATGTGCTCTGAGTGCAGGTGTGATGGAGCTTTGGGCTGCAGGGTTTCTTAGCTCTGTGAGGCTGCCCCATGCTCAAAGGAACAGCAGTGCATGGCCAAAAACACTCCCAAATGACCCCAAGGGAAAAGAGAATCCCAATCCATCTGGCTCCAGCTGAGGAATTGCTGTGGTGTCCATATTTCAAAGCAACTTGCTAATCCACAGGATAGCTCAGAACCTTCCCAGGGCTTAAATCATGTTAGCCACCAGATGAAATCTTGATCTGAGTGAGATCAGCAGCAGGAATGGCAGCTGATTTTGTCAGGAGGGCACATCTGGTCTAGAGGATTGCCAGGCACTGCTGTTCAGACTGTCCCTGCAGACACCTGGGAAACTGAGCTGCTTTTCTGGCCTGTCATGCCCTGCAGAACCCATGCCAGTGAAGAGGATAAGCAGAAGTGGTACATAATCCAAAAAGCTGCCAAGTTTCAGTATCCTGAGTTACCTCATGAAGGTTTTACAGGTGTTCAGTCTCAGGTTTGCATCTCCTGCCCAATAAATGCATTGGGGCTGGATATGGGGCAAGAGTCAGTGAAGAAAACCAGAACAAAATATGTCTTAAATGTACATTTGTAAAAAAAAAAAAACAAACCTGTGTTGCAGTTCAGAGAATCTTGCAGTGGTGGTCCCTGCAGAAAAGAGGGTGAGTGGCTGGGCTAGGTGAGACTGTCTGGTTGGGAAGTTGTGCTTTGCATGCTTTACAAACAATATAAAACTTCATGGGCAGTAGATAAAATGTGAATTTAGGCAGCATGCTTCCTGGGGGAGCAGGTATGAGTAACAGAGGATTTTAGCCTATGGGAAGCCAGCCAACTGGTAGCTGCCATAATTTGCAGCTAGAAAGGGAAATTAAAACAGGGGAGTCCACTTCTTTTGTCATTTGGTGTTTTTAATAATGTCATTAATGCACCTTATATTAAACAGTCACCAAAGACAAGGTGAGTGACTAGACGTTAAATTAGTGGGCTCTTTTTTTCTGCCCATAAAACCTGTTTAATACTAAGCAGCAAGCCCAAAAGATATTAAAGAACTACAGCTCCTTCGTTCTGCACAATATCACTTTAAAATAAAGTTAATCTAATTCATGATGTGCATCTATAGGTTTTACAAGAACCTATAAATTTCAGGAAATTAACTTCCTCATCATCACATGTTTAAGCTGTTCTTTTTGAACAGGCATTTTATTTTAGGTTAATCACTGCTGTTTTTTTTCTGAAATCTGTTCATGTTCAGTCTCTTGAAAGGAGAAAGAAAGTTGCTTTTATTTTATTTATCAAATTGGAATTTCTTTCACTCACTTGTATCAGGAAATGCTTGCTGGTAATGAATGTACAGCCATACATCACTGCATATCTGCTTTCGTGCTAATTAGTTAATTATTCTATTATTATGCAGATCAGTGAATCTGTCATGGTTTATTTTGCAAAGCAGGGACAAATTTTGAGGTAAGGTGAACCAAATTTAATAATATTTATTTCATTAGTGGTGGGCAACTTTCAGTTGGAGGTGTGGCTTAAAAATCATAATGCAGTTATATGAGGTCATCCTGCAGGTACTGTTAGAAGGTCTCAGTTTATTCTCTTTTTCCATACTTCCCCCTTCATGTGCTGCCTGAAGTTCCTGAGCTGGCTTCTGAAAGTTGAAACAAATACAAACTCTATTTCAAGCCAGTGTTATGATGAAGTTGTCTCTGACACTTTTATAAACACCCACAACTCTAATTTTCAGTAAACATCAGATTTGTAAACCTCAGTTGTTATCTACATCTTAAGTCCAGAGCACTTCAACAGCTGTTGCTTTCTGCTGATTAATATTTACCTGCATGGCCTTGTCAGTGAGTACCTGGAACCCAGAAGGCACCAGAGCAGGGTTCAGTTGCTGTAATCACAGAGGATAATGCACCTCCTGAAGACACTGCAGCAATTTACAGAGCGAGATTAACACAATTTCCATCAATCAAGCACTGACCTGATGCCTTTCTGAGAGAGTTTTCACAAACTGTGAGGGCATTTCCAAAACCCCAACTTTTGTCTCAGTAGGCTTGGCTCAGCAGTTTGAAACAAACACCTTCCAAACTTTCTGAGAACGGGGAAAAAAAACCAGTTTTAAGTACAGAACTGGAATGTGGTAGGATTTAGCAGGAAACCTGGGCACTGGGATTGTTGAGCACAGGAAAAGGCTTCCCCAACCCTGAGCTTCTATTTTAGCAAACACCACTTTTATTCCACTGGCAGCAAAGCCACTTCTCTTTTTTACATCCACAAGGAGTGCATTTGCTGAGTGACTTGAGAGAAAAAAATGTTCTTTATTCACTGTCAAACATCAATGAAAGCAGAAGTTCTGTGGCCTCATTGCTGGGCCCCCTCACCCTCTTTCACCACTACCTTCTGTTTAGTGAACTGAGGTCTCTGCTGTCTGTTTTCTGTGTCAATCTGGGACTTTTGGTGTCACATCCTCTCTCTGCAAAATGACTTTAGTCTAGCATTTCATAAGGCCTGGTTTTGGTGGCATTTCCCTCCATCTCGCTACTAAATAAGTTCTTTTTCTTTTAGTGAAAAAAGGGGTTTCTGACCCCTTTTAGCACACATTGGCTAAAGAAAGGCTGGGATATTTTGGAGACAAGCTGTGCTGCTGTGTTACTGCTACTTTTGCACTACAAGGTGACATATTCAATGTGAGAAATTCCTATCCAATTGAAATTACAGTCTCCTGGGTGTACAGAAAGCATAAACTGAAGAGAATCAGCTTGGGAAAGGCAGCATTCATTGCTAGTTCATCTCTTTTTTTGTGTGTCACTTAGCTAATAAGGAGAATAGCTGAGACCCACAGACTGCTTCCTTTTCTATTGTCCCCCAGAGTGCAGCTTGTGGGACTAGAGGAGTGAAAATTAAATTACCTCCTCATGCTTCAGATGAGCTGGATACCAAGGGATGCTTGAATAAAGTTCTAATCAACAGCCAGTTTTCTGTGTGTAACCAGAAAGGAGAAAAAAAACCCCATGAATGCAGGATAATTATACAGTCAATGTTTGGCACAGGAGTTGCTGTGAAAGGGAAGCCAAAGAACCACCTGCTCCTTTGAGGCATTAAAAGCTGGTGTCATCAAGGTGTGCAGACTCCTGACCCCTTTTCCTCTGTGTGCTGTTCTGGGCAGCTGGCAGGGAATGGGGTTTGTGTGTGTCCTTTCAGGCCCAGAAATCTGGGAGGGTTTTGTCACCCTTTATTTCACAGGAGACATCCAGCCTGCCCTGTCATCTCTTCTCAAAATCTCTTTGTTTTTATTGACCTCTCTTTGCCCTTGCCTAAAAGTACACCTGGCAAGTGGAAGACCTCATATATGTGATTTTAATTGTGTGATAAAGCTTTACATCAATAAAATTGGAGTAGCCAGAGGGAGATTGAGACTTGGCCATCTGCTCACACCCTTGCAAATTTTCTGGAACCTGCAATTATCTGAGCACGAGCTCAGCTCTGTGAGTTCTTTGCTTGGAAGTGCCATTGAGTCTGTACTGTCTCTAAATGACCATTTCTTAAAAACTTCAGTTGAAAAGAGTTTATACCTTAGAATGAGCTGAGAATTGGCCACTAGGCACGTTTAGTTTTAGTGTTCCTAATTCTTGGCTCAGCCATGAGAAGGGTATTGTTTAACAGGGTAAAATATGAAAGGAAATGTTGTTAAAAACTGGTCCTTTATTTTGAGCCACTTCAGCTGTAGCAGTTGAAATTGCAGCCTTTGGAAAAGTGCTCTGCATGGAAATAGGAGCACACTTCATCTTCAGAGTGACTTTTATGAGGCAGAGGGGACTCTCCAACCACTCACACGTGGTGACCTCTGCATGTCCCATGGCTTGGTTAACCTTGGCTGGCCTTGCCTGTCTCCCAGAAGGTTTTTCAGTGCCTTTAACAGGAGCTCCCCACTTCCAAGGTGCATCTGTCAGGCTTAAAACTGCTCTCCATGCAGCCACTTTTGAATATATGCAGTTAAAAGTATCCGCAATTATCCAAAGGAATGGGGACCAGATTGCTTCTGGCTTTCCTTCATTCATATTTCTGTTTTTTGCTTGCACAATTATCAGCTCTTCAGAGAAGCTGCTGAGGTGTTTTCCTGAAAATTACCGCATTGGCATTAGACAAAGTGCAAGGAAATCTGTGCTCTAAAGGTCATAAATACACAGAAATAAAAACCAGAAGCACAAAGGCAACAGGAAAAGCAAAGGCTGAAAATAAGTTGTCCAAGTCAGTGAGTAGAAAATAGTAAGATTCTGTTGTACTGGGGCTTTGTTTATACTTTTCATTTGTTTAATGTCCATCACAAAGAAATGCAATAGAAATACTCACCTGAAAGGCAGGCACAAATTGATTCATGTTTAACTGGGTGAAGATGAAGGGCTATATTGGAATGGTTTGAAAAATGTTAGGAGAATACAGCAGAATTGATGGTCTGGATGATCCAGATACATGTGAGGGAGGATTTCTAGACTCAGAAGCAGTGGGACCTTTGCAAGCAGATCAGTATAGGCCATCCAGTAATTAAGCAAGCTGGTGACTGCTCAGTGTGGTTTCTCTCTCATGATTTTTCTGGAAAGTCCAAGAAAAAATTACCTGTTAAAAGCAGGGGAAATAAATGTTCATTCTTTCTTGTGGTCTCCACAGGAGGATCCTCTCTATTTACTGTGCCAGACCTTGGCAGATCTTTCTGTGTGCTTAATAAAAGAGTGTAGAGAGGAAGGGATTGAAAAACAAACAATACATGCAAAGACATCAATCTTTATTTGATAAAAAGTAGCACAAAGTGACTGATGGCTCCTGGTGCACCTTAGGAAAAGGGTTGCAATGTTAATAGTGCTGAAGCTGACACCAATCAAAGTTAATAAGCTGAGTGTACATTAAAAGGACAATATAGAACACACCTGCTTTAATGGCATCTCTTCTCTGCTTTGACTGCACCTTCAGGTAGCCTAGAGATGATGAATGAGGCACTTAGATTAAAAACCTTGTGGATTATCATCAACTGAATTCGAATCAGGAAGATTAGTGTTGCTTATCATAGAAATGGACTTGGGGCAGATCTGACAGCCCTTACCCAAACATTTCAATTTACCAACCCAAGGCTGCTTTAATGAGTATTTATTTAAGCAATATATTCTGTGTCTTTTCTTCTCTGGCTGCCAATCTGGAAGACATTCATCAGTGCATCTTTCTTTCATACCCTTGGTGGCTGAGTTTCAAGCTTTTGAGAAGAAAGTGAGAAATAATTGAATCTGCTTGTTAACATGGAAGCAGAAGAAAACTGTTTTTGCCAAAAATGGGAATGTAAAGATAATGTCTCTTTCTTGTGCTTCTTTCCATTAGTCCAAGCTGAAGATTGCCATTATTCAGTTGTTCAGTTCCACCCAAGGCTGGTGACTGCCAGTGGGATGGAGCTCATACAATACTGAGAGCTGCACAGAAGTGTGGGAATAAAAGGGATTTACCTTGGAGAACACACAGTCTAAGTGAATGCAACAAATTATTGGAGAGGCTGCTTAAATCTTGTTGGTCTTTTTCTGTTTTTTTTTGTAAGTTCCTGTTTGTTTCTGCTGCTCTTTCCAAAGTGAGTCAAGTTTTAAACAAATCACAGAATTTCTTTCTTGTTTTATTTTTTTTTTAAATAAATTTTAATTTTTCTTCCTGAAATAACTGTTCAAAGATCTCTGAGTTCTTACTGCTTCAGGCAGTCTGGAGAGACCCCCAAGTAGTTAGTCCCAGTGTCTCTCAGTTTAGAGTTTATTTCCTTAGGATTTCTTCCTGTACTTTTCAAGCCAAGAAGACCTCTATGCAGAGAATTCTGCCTGTGAATACCATATAAATAATGTAGCACAGTCTGAGAGCCTTTATTAAACCCGTGCTGGAGACCTCAAACTGGGAATGAATGGTTTTGTAGGGTTTGGATCCTTGTATTTCTTCCCAAGGGCAAACATGAGATGGGATGGGCAGATTGATCCTGTGTCTCCTCCTGCCTGTGGCAATGTAACCACAGGCTGTTCTGTGCTTGAAAGAATTGTGTTCTGTCTTGAAAGGAGATTGGTGCTGCAAGGATCCCTGCCTGGGAGAGGGAACTGAATATCTGAGGCCCACTCGTGCTGCTTTGGAAGAGACAGGCACTTTAAAAGCAGCAGGAAATGCTGCAGTGAGTGGCAAACCAGGGGCTGTACCCTGGATTTACTGATTCTGGAGACATGGCTGAGGTGCCACTTATCTGGACAAGACTTCAAGGCATGGAAAGGCTGTTTAACATTTAGTCTGTTTGGCTGGGGCTAAGCTGGATGGTGAGATTTTAGGCATAGCAATATAATTCTTGATTAAATTTTACCCCGCAGTTACTGATAGTATATACTGTTAAAACCAAATGAGAGCATATGTTCTTCTAACTAAAACTTTCATTTATAATCTGGGTTTTCTAAAGCACTGAAAGTATCTGCATTTTTAAAGGCTCTAAAAGAAATAAAAGAAACAGTAGTGCATTCTGCTACAGAGTTTTTTTTTGTGGCTGAGTAAAAAAAATGGCTTGGACTGCAGCTCAAAAACCTGATTAAAGTCTACCTGAAATCTGAGCAGACTGTGCCTTGTTCTGCAGCTCCTCAGAGTGATGAGAGGCTACACTGGTGCCCTGATGCTGATTCTTTTCCAATTGAAAAGCTGTGGTGGTAGAAAGGCTCCCCAGTAAAATTTGGGGACTGTACCCATAACTGCTTCAATGATTCAACCATGAGAGGGACAGTAGCAGTTAAAAAAAAAAAAAAAATATAATGTGCAGGGTGTTCTCATGGGCTAACCAAAGGGAAAACTTTGTCATGTGGCAGATTTTTTTTCCTGAGTGACTTTCATGAAATGAGAACTCACGGGGCAGCAAATTGTCCTAAAGTCTAACAAGTCAGAGGTTTTTATTCTGCATGGTGAAGTCTCTCTATAATACACAGACTGGAGTCAAATGTGGGTCTCAATCAGTTTTTAATGGCATAAAATATTTGAAGGAATTGTTGTTAGCTTTCTGGCATTGTAATGAAAGTACAGCAGGGATAATGTTATTTAGACATGGCCATGTGTAGGCACAGAACACTTTAATGCACACCATTAACTGAGGATTAAAGAAGTAGTAAAACTCTGGCAGTACTGAGAGATTTCATAGAAACCTTATGGTTTCCCTGTTCATCTTCTCCACAAAAATAACCAAGATTTGCTAGGGCTCACTGGTGGTATCTGTTACCATGGAGACTGGGGTTCAAGTTGTTTTTAAGGCACAGAAAACTGATGATTGTGGACCCATATCAAAGCTTTGTCCTTTAAAGCAAATATTATGTATAAGCACAGCTAAAGACTAATTTGCAGAAGTGCCCATGCTGTCAGGAGCAAGAATGTTAGGGATCAGACCAAAGGTCACTGGGAGCTCAGTTCTTCCACTGATGGGGAAGCTCAGCAATAAAAAGTCACTCCTGATGAAGTGCTTTCGAAGGCTGTAATTACTGATGTCTCAGGAAAAACAGTGCTGGATAAAAGCAAAACTTGAAAGAACAATTGCTCTGCAGATGATATTAAATACCACATATAATGGCCTAAAAGCAACAGGGAGCCAGAATTGTGTCTTGATGTAGCAACAGGGCACAAAAAGAAGGACACGGTTTCACCATAATCCAGAGAACAGCAGAGGCCCCCTCAAAGGAGCCTCTTTTATTATGGATACACAATTTTATAGGGTTTGCAAAGTGAGAGAGGATTGGAAGATGAAATCCCACCTCTCAACCAGACTGGTGAAGTGCCCAGTCCATCAGATTCCCTTCTCCAAGAAGGAATGGAAACAAAGCTGGTGTTTTTGGTCCAATGTGTGAGAAAATCTGACTGGAGAATATCAACTTTTCAGAAGGCTTTCAAAAACAGGGCGACATCTTAGTGTGACCTACAGGGTTATTGTGCCGGATTTTAGAGTCTTGGGACACATCATAAAGGAGAGCTACTTGGATGGGATTTTTAGCATCAGCCCATGGCACATGGAACAATGTTCTGGGGGAAGCAGGCTTTATCCTTGTGCTGATTTGGGCATGGCCTGGTTTTTAGCAGTGGGGGAAGGCCACAGAGGTGGCTTCTGTGAGAAGCTGCTGGAAGCTTCCACCATGTCCAGCAGAACCAACCTCTGATGGCTCTTTGAATTAGTGAAACTTGTTGACAATGATACCCATGAGCAGCAATTTCTGTTCTAGTTGGTGAAAGAAGAGGAAGTGAGAACCTGTGGAGAAAGACAAGGTGGTGGCCCCAAGGTCGGTGGAAAAGAAAGAGAGGGAGGAGGTGCTCCCAATGTCAGAGTTGAAATTCTTCCCCATCCATTGTCCTGTTCAGCTGGGGAATTCCTGCTGCTAGGAGTGAGCTGTGTGCCACTTGCACACTGATACCACTTTCACTGCTAGAACCCACTGCTGACCCCAGAAAGCAGAACTGGAGCCCTCTCTCTCCTGTGGCAATAAGAAGTTTTCCTCCTGGCTCCTCCCACCTCACTGAAGAGATGATGAATGTTGACACTGTGCAACTCTCAACTCTGTGGTTTTAAAGTTGATGTGTTAAATTATCAGGTACACCATTTTCTTTCCAGTTTATCCAGTGTTTTTAGATGATACCAGATGTTTTTCTGCCCTATCACAGCATGTGGTTTTAAGCTGGATGAGAGAAATGTGCACGCATTATAATAAAATTCATGATTTCTTAGTTTTAAACCATCTCATCAAAGGTGCTGATAAAATGTAGCTGTGTATTCTAATGAAACTGTTGTAGGAGGAGTTTCTGAGGCTAATATCCAGTTGATTTTTAGCTAACCATCATGAGTGGAATTTTTGGAAATCTATGCAGGAAATGATCAAGAACATCTGTTTTTGAAAATGGCAATTTAAATTTCAAAGAAACTATTTACATTTTAATAGCCCTATTCTCTGAAGGTTCCTGGGGTCTGATACTTCTGATTAGGAAAAGGATCTCTGGACCCACATTTTGTATTTGGCATTCATTGTAGTAACAGTCCTAATGAAATCATCTTGTACCAATGTGGATGCATGTAACATGCAATTAGAGAGGAATTCCTCTGTCACTTAGCAATGAATTATCATAGAATTCCTTTAAAGTCTGGGATTTCAGTAAAAGGCAGGGAGAATGGCACCTAAACCAATTCTCAAGCATAAAACTGAAAAGGATTCCAGCTGATTCCCTTAATGAGAAGAGGTCTTTTGTTTTCAGCTTCTTTGCCAGTATCACTTGCTAAACGACTGACTGATGTAGGAGTGGAATTTTGAGCAGTCTTATTCAATTTAAAATTTAGGCTCCTCAGTGACCTGGATATTTTAAAATGCTCCCTCATTGGTGTCTACTAATCATGGCCACAACATCAACCTCTAACACACAAAGAGCTTATTATGGTTGATTTTTGGGGGGGTTTAGAGTTGCTATAAGTTAGATGTGTGTGTCTGTGTGTAAAATGCACCCTGGAACATCAGGATGGGGCTGACTTTGGGACAGTTGACAAAGTTGTCCAGTGATGGTGACAGACACTTCCTGAGACAAGGTCTTACTGCTGATGAGTGATCTGTGACTGTGAACAGCAAATTTTCAGGGTAAGGTATTTTCTAAAGAGTAATTGTTTGATTGTTTGGGGGATTGGATGTTTGGTTTGGGGTTTTTCTGGTGGGAAGGAGGGGGCAAATCCTACAGCACAGAGGCAGAAAAGCTTTGCCACTGTCAGGAACGAAGCTGGGACAGAACACATTCACTTGTGCTGGAATCCTCCTTGGAAGAATCCTAATGCCCTGACTCTCCTAGGCAGGAAATTGAAATCTGCTAGGGATTAACCACTGAGCCAGGGATGTTCCTTTTGATTTCCTCCTGAAATTGAAATGAAGCCTGTCCATTTGGGGATTTTTTTTAATCATTGTGGCCCGATGTGCCAGCTGGGTGGCAGCTTTTTTGTTAGGCTCTGTTCTTCCACCCAAAATCTCTGCACAAACAGGGAGCTGCAGAGAGCATCACCATCTCTGTCTTCTGATCTTTCCTCCACACTAAATCTGTGTAATTCCCATGAAGCATTCCCTCTGCTACCTTGCAAAGATAATCCTAGCCTCTCTTTTGTAAGTTGGTACTCCTTCTCTTTCTCATCTAATTCAGTTTTTTTTTGGCATTTCTGTGCACCTAACATTTGGCACCCTTTGCTTCAGAAACTTTTGAACAGTTCCCATCAAGAGTTTCATATTTTGTGACAAGTTTATAACTTCCCCAGAAGTTTCCAAACATGCTTAAGCAGTGTGGGGGCTCATGTCTTCAATGACAAAACTTCAGGAGGCTTTCAAATTGTCAGGGTGGGTTGATAGGAAACACCAACATGTAAAGACAAATGGCACGCCTAAGCAAAGTCCAGAACAGAGATCTTCGAAACATCTTTGAAAATTCAGTGGATTAAAGAATTTATCTATGGTTATATTTCCAATTAAGATTGCCAGCTTGGCAGTTAGGCCACGGAGGGCAGCTGTTTACCACAACATCACCTCAAGTTTTGTCGACAGATCATCACAGTTGCTGTTTTCTATTTAAGAAATTCATGCCTGGAGCATCTGATGTGAAGTGTATTGGAAGAGATATGTGCAATTCATCTGTCTGTGCTAAGACAGTTACTAGCCCATGCTGTCAATCTAATCACTTTCAGAAGCCTTAAAAAAAACTCCCAACAGCATAGTCTGAGAAATGTTGATGTTTATGAGATGCTCAAATACTACATTTATGAGAGTCAAATGCCTAAGCAATTAGCCAGATATAGCTCCCCTTCTATAAAGGCAGGGAAGCAGAACAAAGTACAATAATTGTATAAATTTTTTTTAGATATATCTATTTATTCAATATTATAGTGCCTGAGAAACTTTAAAATGCTGGCTTTTTTTATTTGTTATGCAATCATAGGCACATTCCCACCTTATAGGGAAAGAACTAAATGTCCCCTATAAAACTTATTTCAGGCTAAGAGAGGAACTCCTTCTAACTTCAACGGCCTTTGAACCGCACCCTGGGAGATTTTATGGGTTGCCCAAAACCACTTATGCAGGCTGGAAGCAGGCAGAAGGGAATCCAGTTCCTCACATAGCCCAGTTCCATAACCACTTTATGCCATTTCCTCAACCTAAACGTGGTGGGAAAGATGCAAGCTGAGAGCTCCCAGTGCAGCCTGGGTGGCAGGGCAGGGTGGCAGGGCAGGGTGGCAGGGCAGAGTGGCAGGGTGGCAGGGCAGGGTGGCAGGGCAGGATGGCAGGGCAG
>VZTR01008252.1:427749-516006 GCA_013400775.1 Chaetops frenatus | reverse complement strand
TATGTGTGTAAATATATATACACACAGAGACACATATTATATATATGTAGATATAAAAATATATACATAAATACATGAATAAGTACATATATATATATGAAATGTATGTGTGTGTGTGTGTATGTGTGTGTGTCCCCAGCAGTGCAAGGCTGAAATGGAGAGTAAATCCATATTTGCAAACAAAAAAGCTTATAGATATATGCTCCACATTCACAGAATTCTTTTTTTGCTGTTGGTATCAGCTGGTGTTAATGCAGCAACCAGTCTCTCCTGTGCTGTAACAGGCTTTTTCCAAATATTTGTGCCAAAAACACAGCAGTTGATCCTGTGGTGTGGGATATATTGCATTGCAGAGAAAATGGGAATTGCTGCCTATGCTGCTTTAAAATCTCTCTCCCTATGCAAAATTTGGAAGATAAAGATAATAGTACTGGGAGACTTCAGGAGGGGTCAGAGCTGGTGTTTTAAAAAAAATGGTTTTACACAAAAAAGCCATTTCTGTCCTGGAATTTAACCCGAGTGTCTTGGCCAGAGCTGGGATTATGATCTCCTTGATGAAAACCTTTTAGTATTCCTTGATTCAAACCAATATCCTGAAAGCTGCTTATTGCTCAATAAATCAATAAATTTGGAGACAAAAATCAAATAAAAGAGCGTAGAATCACAAACTGACATAACTATAATAACAAGCTTGGATATTATAAAGTGATCCTTTAAAAACATAAAGCTTATTGTGCCTTGTTCAGTTAGCTTGTTCAGCATGAATTTAAATATTTATCTTTTTAATGCTATCAAGAATAGTTGGCCTCCAGGTGGGTTCTGTTCAGGCTTGTTAAGGAGAAGTTCTGTTTGAGAAGAACTTGTAAACTCCAAATACTGTTTTATTGAAGCAGCTGTTTTGCAGTGGTACCTAATTTTTGTTGAGCTATTTGCAGTGGTAAATAATATCCTTTGACTGTATTTGTAAAATTATATTCACTAATGCAAATTTCATGCAGTCTTTAGTGTACTTATGCAAAGAGTGTTCATGTACCATGTTCTTATTATGGGTGCATCTCAAACTTCAGCCAGCTCATGTTGCTGTCTGTTTGAGTGGTTTTTGGTGGGGAGAAATTATTTCTATTGCACTTGAGTATGATGCCATTGGTTATTTCCTTTGAGGGTCCTGCTCCTGAAGAAATAATTCTGGGTCAGTTTTCCATAAAATTGTAGCTGGCCATGACAGCCTTCTGTTTAAATCAGTGCTGCAACCCAAGCTAAGATGCCAAGTGAAATTTTTCTTCTTGTTCTTTTTGTGCAGTGAATTGCAATGTAAAAAGTTTTACCATTAAATGTGAACAATCGTTTTTATATTTTTAAAATATTTTTACATTACATTTACATTACATATAGTTTTGCATTGCTGTTTAGTCACTACTTTACCACTTCAGTACTACTGTACTATGCACTTCATTTTCTATTTCTATATTTTTGCTTAACCCACAGGAATCACTGATGCAGTAAAAATCTTGGCTTTTCTGCCACTCTGTAAATAACAAGAGTTTTTCTTGCAGACTAGACTAGATTGAATATTATTGCTGCTTAAGTTTTTTACACTTGCAATGTCTTAGACACTGGCTATTCAAGAAACATGTTCCCATCCAAACAATGCTCTAAGTGCAGTCCCAAAACTGTCATTCAGCCCTATAGTGAGTTCACTCCTTATTGAAGTTGCCCATGATTTCCATGTGCTGCAGGATCATGGAGCTGGAATATTTTCCATTCCTCTGTAAAAAGCCCATATTTCTTTAACCTCTACCTGATAGTGGGAGATTAGGGACAGAGATGCTGAGGTATTGGCTTGAATGCAGGGACTCTATTTCTAAACTACTGTTTAAAAATTCCATTTCTGGAAACTGTACAGCCCTTTCAAGGAATCTGTTAAAGAAACTACAGGTGAATTTTGAAACAGCTTCTACTGACTCATGCCAAGCTTAGAGTGAAAGTTGTCTTTAAAAACTACATTTCTTCTTTTTCCTAGGAAATAACCAGAACCTGGTCCTGGTCCTGCAGTGAGTTCCCTTTGACTGACAGAGCTGCACAGATCCAGGATTTCCAAGGACACAATTATTGTTATAAGAGGAAGTGATCCTACTCCCTGTCACCTCAACAGTGACCTGTGCCTTCAGGTGAGCTGATCTTCTGCAGTTTGCTAAAATGAGCTGATCTAATCTTGTCTTGGGTGGTTTATAATTGTACAGACCCTGAGTTACTGATGATGGAGCCTGTGGAATTGCAGTCCAGCTCCTCTGAAATCACATCACTCTCTAGTGAGGTGGCACAGCCATCCTAGGAGCTCTTCCCTTCTCTCCTTTGATGCTAAGCAGGGAGCAGATCTCCCCCACTCCCTTCTGTGTAAGGAACTGGGCCCCCAAATGTGTGTCAGTGCTGCTCTGCTGGTCAGTCTGAGGGTGGGCTCTCCCCTCCCAGCTGTCAGGAGTGGTTTGATATTGGGAGATCACAGAAGTTGAGGTGTTGGTTTGAGCACAAGAACTGCAATTCTTGATTCCTTCTGCAGCGTGAGCATTTGAATTTTGGATCCAGTGGAGTCAGCTGAGAGTAGTGCAGCAGAAATGAGGGATGTGGTGTGTTTTAGGAGAGGCTGGGTACAGACAGATAGCTGAAGAAGTGAGAGGATGGAATTAGGACAGACATCTCCATTGTCACAAGTGCTGTGCAGAAGGGGGATGGGGAAATCATACACTGTTTCTTACAGAAGTCAGAAAGTGCCTCTGATGCAATGATATGAACATGTTTGAAACAAGCTAGGAGGAGGCATTTTATCAGACATTGCACTGTAATAGCTCTGGAATGCTGCCAGGGGCTGGAGAGGAAACTGGAAGTGGATTTAGAAAAATAACTGACAGGTTTGGGGATGAGAGATTCTATCAGTGACAAGAAGCCTGAGGGTCTGGATACAGCTCCTAGAAATCCCTCAGCTGCTGATTCCTGCAGTGTGCAGCAGGGAAACAAACATTCTGTAAGGGATTTTCCTTAAGGAAAGAGAGGTAAAAATTTGCTATTAGCCACTGAAGAGTAAAGTTTGCAGGGTCAGATAAATCTATAGTCAGACCCTGAGTATCTGTTCCTGTGTTTGATGTGTGCTTTGTGTCTCTGCAGCAGCCTTGTAGCTTAACTAGCTACCTTTATTTTCATTTGGTTTGAGCTCCTGGTAGTATTATTTCAGATAATGCCTGATTTAGGTTATCCTGTTACAATGGTTTCAAAGGTACTCCATAGCATTAGATATTTTATCAGATATTTAATTTTGCTTCTTGGAAGCCAACTGACTGCTGGAGAATGGGCAGCAGGATGTGGCAAGTGTGGCTGCCACACTCTTGTTCTGCATTGTTATGCTTTGGAAGGGATTGTTGTGCCTTTCCCATGCCAGAGCCCTGGCTTGGAGCAAGCAGACCTGTCCCAGTCATTTCACAGGACTGGTTATGCTTGCAGTGGACACAAAAGAAATTCCAGGATTGCTTGCAAAAATATTACCTTGTCATGGCTTGCTCTTTTTTTTCCTCCTTTTCTTATGAGCTTCCTCACCAAAGGACAGGGCTAAGGAGTGACTGTAGCCCTGCTGTCCTTCCCTGACCTGGAAGGACAGTTACTCTGGAAGCAGAGTAACTCTCATGATTGAAGCCATGGAGCTCTGGGATATTCTCTGTGCAGAGTGCAACAGGGCTTTGAGAAGTCAGAGAGGACTCTGGGCGTGCAAAGCAGGGTAGGAAAAGCAACACAGAGCCTGCACACCTGTGCTGCAGGACCTTGTAGGTACCTGCAAATCTCTGCTGGTTTGGCCTTGGGCAGAGCTGCTTTTCTTCACGATGGCTGACAGGGGGCTGTGGTTTGGATCTGTGCTTAGTGGTTGGATAGACATGGCCATGGAATGGCTCAACAGAGCTGGGCTGATTTTCAGGAGAAACTTCAGAAGAGAAAATGATGCAAAAAAATAGAGCTCAGTTGTTCCCTACTGCCAGCCCTTTTATTCCTCATTTGCTCAGGGCAATGATTGTAAGAGTTCCCTTCTTCACCGGGAGAAATTTGGGGAGATTAAGAACGTTATATTGGAATGTATCCCTGAAGACAGTAACAACCTAACAAGCTACAAACTGAAATCATGGGAGAGTGTTGTATTACTGTTTGCAATGGAGACAGTTTCACTGTCTGTCATATGTTCCTAAAATTAGTTTTTTCAGCCATCTCAAAAAAAGAGAAAAGTGTATTCCAAAGTATGCATGGATCTGAGGCACGGGAGGAGATTCATAAATGGCACTCTCTGGGATCATTTTAGAAAATTCATATTCCTTGTTGCAGTCTGAGGGTGGGGGAGGGTGAAACAACATTTCCATTGCATTGTCTTTTCTAAGATAATTATTCAACAGGTTTTCCCAGGAGAGCATTCAGCCCATTAGTAGCCAGGCACTGAGAAGCTGTTACAATAATAAGTGTACTTCCAGGAATTGATCCCAAAGCAGCCCCAATCCTGCTCAGTAACTGTACTTCCAATAACATAGGCCTATTAGCTCTATTTCCAAAAATCAATCCTGATCACACATTAATGAATTACACACCAGAAAGGAAAATCTGGTTTGATATTTTACGTGGCATTACAATTTACTAACTTGGGTAGGTCCTACTTTTGGACCTCATCTGGTTCCTTCTGCTCTGATGCTCATTGGGTGTGGTTTTGGTTGGGTCACTTGGTTTGGTGGGGGTTTTTTTGTTGTTGTTTTGCTCTGTTTTGTATTGTGAGTAGTGTAGCTAAAGTGGGTTTGGAGTTATTACCTCTGCTCAAAGAAGAGATTTGTTAATTGTCAGAGTGTGAAATTTGGCCAGCACACTTCTCAGCTGAGGAATGAAGTTGAAAGAGGGGCAGAGCACACCCCAGAGTGCTCAGTCCCAGGGAACAGCTGTAGGGAGGGTGAGACTGTGTGCTTTGAACTCCTTTCTCTTTCTGAGCCCTGCTTTAATTATCCAAAACAGTTTCCTGTTATCCCTTTCCCTTATGTGATTTGCCTTGCTACTTTGGATTACTAGGCACCTGTATCTAAATTCATCAGGGAATGCTTTGAATGTATTCTGCAAAGTACCATCTTTCCAAAGGACCTGCACCAATTAATCATTGCCTCAAAGACCATTCATGTAGGTTATATGCTAACACTAATGAGTTTTGATAGCAGCATTTGTCAGAGAATGCCTGCTAAGGCCCTAAAGTTACCAATTCCTCTGCTTTCATCAATTAGAGCAGTTGACTCCTTTTAGCATTAGAAGCAGTATAAGAATAAGCAGTTACTTTTTCCACCTAGAAAAGCAAACAGATTTCAAATTTCACTCTGCTTACAGTGATGGCTAAGGCAGCATGGGGAGGTTTCAGTGCAGTTTCTTTTGTACCAATCTGCCAGGCTGTATCCTCAGGACTCTGGAAATAAATTGTGCAGAGTATTATGGGTGAGATTATTTAAGATACTTCTAAAAGACACACGTGGATCTTTCAGCTAGCAGGAATGAGGAAGATAGACTGACAGAAAACTGATATCCCAATATGAGCTCATTCTGTGTCTCCAGTGCCTTTAGACCACCCTGGGGATGTGTTCTTTCCTGGCTTCTTGGCAGAGCCAATGTGAATTCTTATATTTGAGTATAACCCTGATACATTCTTGGCTTGGATTTGAAAACAGACTTAGATCTGTCTTCCCCCAAGGTCATGCCACAGGTACAGTGGTTTTCATAAAGTAGCTAGGCTGGACATAGGCATTACACATTAAATACTGAAGAAAATTCAGTACTGGCAATTTCAGAGATTGCAAAATGAGGAGTTGGACGCCAGTATTGTGAGATGAGAGTTTTCTTTATAGATCTTTCTTTGCTTGTTTGAGCTACTGCTGCAGGAGGTTTATTTTCTGTGGAAATTATCAATTCCCTACTCAGGAGGATTTAGGAGCTGTACACTAATTTCTTCTAGATGTTGGATTCTTGCTTCCTTTTGGCATGGTGAATTTTCCTGCCTGCCCTGTATGTGTAGCATTAGATGTCACAGTGACCTTTCTGAAGAGCAAAGCTTGCTCAACATTCTCTGGATTCACTGGAAGTCCTTGCTGGATACTAATGTTGCATGTAGGTTATCTGAAATAACTAATTGAATGTACTTTAATTTAAAAAATCCTCTGTTCCAAATATATTTGCATTTGCTCATACAAATATCTGTGTTTTAAGTGTTCCCTTGCCATAAATCTCTCTGCTGTACATTTGATGGTTGTTATGTTATTCATGTCATGTATTAATGTTGCAAATGCTGTGCAGTTCTCTCCTCAGGTCTTCAGGAACCAAAATAGGTGTCTGAAAGGTTATGGACATGTTTTTCCAGAAAGCTTCTAAGACTTTGTATGTTTTGTCCATGTTTTACCTAAAATTTAAAGTCATCAAAGAATCATGCTCTGCATGACAGCTGTGACAGTTCCATTCACACCAGGCAGCTGTAGATTGCTCTTTCTCTGGACCTTTCCTTTTTCCACACCACCTTTGCCCCTAAATGCTCATCACTTTGGAGATGATTTCCTTCGATGGCCACTGCTGTAGATGTTCTCTGAATTGTGGTAGAGCATCAGTCCATTCCAAGGTGAGGGGCTTGGGGCACAAACCCTCTGAGGAACAACTGAGGGAGCTGGGGATGTTCAACCTGGAGAAAAGGAGATTCAGAGATGCCCTTGTCACTCTCTCCAACTCCCTGAAAGGTGGCTGTGCTCAGGTGGGGTTGGGCTCTTTCTCCAGGCAGCACTGACAGAACCAGAGGACACAGCCTTGAGCTGAGCCAAGGGAAATATAGGCTGGATATCAGGGAAAAGTTTTTTACAGAAAGGGTGATAAAGGATTGGAATGGTCTGCCTGGGGAGGGGGTGGATTCACCATCTCTGGGTGTGTTTGAGACAAGACTGGATGTGGCACTCAGTGCCAGGGTTGAGTTGAGGTGTCAGGGTTGGGTTGGACTCGATGATCTTGGAGGTCTCTCCCAACCCAGCGATTCTGGGATTCAAGGCCCAGTGCTAACGCTGTAATAAATGCAGTGTTGTCCCCTCAAGTGACTGCAGCAGAACTGTTACTAGATGCAGTCACAGCAAAAAGAAAGTTGTGACTGCTTGATTGAGGCAAGAACTCTTCTCCCTAGGTTCAGGAAAGGGAATTGGAAAACCATTGATGCTGATGTCAACTATTTATCTTCCATGTGGCAACCTTGGCCTCCTGCTTCGACAGGAGATGTCAGGTTTTAACCCCATGGTTTTGTTTTGCAGAGTCCTGCTGTCATCTCTGCCTTTTCCTAGGCTGTTTCTTTCTAGCTCAGCATAGCTGGGGAAGGGAAGTTCCCAAAAAGTTTCCCTGTTTGACATGACAGAAGTTGAGCTGGGGAAAGGTGCAAACATTAACTTCAGTCACCACTATAGAAAAGACAATAGTTATATCTACTACAAGATGTTGGGTGACAACAGTATTTTTTTAATGTAGGCAAGCTGGGGCAACTGTAGACTTTTATTAGATCTGTGTTGCTCTGACCAGAGAATAATGTTTTTAAACTGTTTTACCATGAATTTCCTAGTTAACCATCCAATTTATTAGACAAAATATTTTGCTATTCCTCCAGGGATTTGGTTTTCAATGTATTTTAGAGAAAATTTTATAAAAAGCCAAGTGTTGGTGTATAGGCAGGACCATGGCTTTTCCAAAAATTGAAGTGTGGGGTTAAGGCAGACAAAACTGTTCACTTCTTCATGAGATGCTCTGTGGTTGTTGAGCAGTGGCCATATAAAGGCATCAGTTTTCTTAGCACACCTCAATGGATTTTCTCTGTGTGGACTCAGAAGGAGCACAAATAGCAAGGAAGGCCAGGTGCCACACAAACTAAAACATGTGGACAACTCAGCATCCCAGACACCAAACAGACACCAGCAGGGCAGCCTGCTTCCAAATGCAGTTTGACAGACTAAATTGAGCAATTTTTCCTGCTTGAAGCTGTTTTCTTGGCACTCAGAAGAATTGGCTGGTCATTTCCAGGTTACCATTTACTGGGAATAGAAAAGTGAACTGATCTGCAGGGCTTCTACTTCAGTACCAGAGCAGAGCACCTAAATGGGCTGAGGCTGTTTTCTGTAGATAGGAATGGTGGGAGCAGGCCTGAGTCTTGGAGCAGCAACAGAGATATTTCTGGTACAGAAATACAAAACCTTTAATGCCAAAACTCAGGGAAGATAGCTCAGGGAAATGTTTTTCTGTAGCTTGTGGTCTGGATGTCCCAAAGGTTTCTGTTATGTGCTCAACGTATATCTTGCTGTCTTGTAACCCTTGTGTTTTTGACCTATATGTAATTATCTGACCTCTTAATTTATTGCTCTTCTGAACTATTTGCTGCTTTTAAAGGAACTTGGTTGAGAGTTAATTGCACTTGTGAACCAGAATAATTCATAAATCTAAATGAGGGAGTGGAGGCTATGAGAACAGAACAAATGAACTTCTCATGTTTAAGGGGTAGCCTAAGAGAAACTTGAATAAGGTTGTTCAAAGAACAAAAAAAGGATCAATTGTTTGCAGTGTTGATTGGATATGGGAAGAAGTTAAAGGAGTTGGAAGATAAAGCAGCTGTTCATGGTGAAGCAGTGATCCCTAATGTGGACTGAGAATCAGCAGGTCCTCCTGAGGACAGGTCAGACAAGGGGTTTAGGGCTGGTGGGACATGGCTGATGTCCTGTTGCAGCACAAGAGGCAGGAAATGATGCTCCTTCAATTGAATTTTCTCTTTTTTCCTGCTGTGCATGACTTTCAATTGGGAAGTCACAGATAGCTTTAATATTCTGGTATGCAAACAGAGAGGAAAATGTATGGAAGATGAATGGATGTGTCCTCTGAAGAGCTGGGGAAATTCTAGAGCCACAAATATGTAGGGAAAGCAGTTAGGAGAAGCAGGGGGAAAATATTGTTGAAGGAGTTTTTCCACGCTAGGAAGCTGGGACACAACCACTTCCTCATAGATAAATTCCAGTGAACAGGGAATTCTGATGCACTCTGCTTTTTTATTTATTTTACTCTTCTTTCTATTAATTTTTATTTAAACACATATAAACATGTTGGAAATTGATGCTTGTGAGTAATTTATTCCAATCACTCATTAAAGACTGTTGGGCTCCTCTGAATGCTTATTTTAATATATAAGTAGGGAACTTTAGTATTTTAGCAATAGAAGTAGTAATAGTATTTATTAATATGAACATTTTGCAATTTAGGGAAGGGAGTGATGTGTTAAAAGCCCAAAGCTCATTGCAGGCAAAAACTGACCCTGAATTGTGGAAGGACTCCCAGTTCCCTCATCAGTGCTGGAGATCAAGCCTTATCCATGAAGTGTTTAGTTTCTTGAGAGGCTGTGCAGGTGCTTTGGGAACTCATCTGTAAAAACTCTCATTATCTGGAGAGAGAGATGGAGGCAGCTGCCTCTAGTAGCTCTGAAACTGGAGCACTACACCAGTAAGGAGAAAACTGCTCCAAGTGTTGTGCAAAGCTAAAAATTCAGGTGGTTTGTTCTAAGCACACAGGAGCCTCCCCAGAAATATGCTGTGAATCTGAATAGTCCTAAACATGTTCTCTGCACTGTTACCCTTCTGTAGGAAAAGAAAGAAACAAAAAAAACCCCTTGTAGCTTTGCAGTGAGGAACCTAATATTCAAATATTAGACCTCTTCTCCTTGTGTGCACACAAATGCATCCTTTCACCCATATGCTCTTTAAAGGAGTCATTTCTTTTTGCCCCTGGAGTTTGCTGCAGCAATGTTTCTTTCTTTTCTGCTCCTTGAAGTGTGAATGCATGGAAGAAAGCAAGCTAATAGCCAGAAACTATAAAATTCACACCTGAATGGCTGTTCAATTGCACTGTTAGGATGTCTTTGGGAAAGAAAAATTGTTCCTGCTGACTCTGATTCAGCTCTTGTTGGTAATTCAGCAACTTCAGTTTTTATCTCTTGATATTACCTGAAAGAACATTATACTTTATTTTCCTCCAAACTCTGTAAATGATGAACTGCAAAACAATAAACTCTGGCTGTGCCAAAAAAAAAAAAAAAAAAAAAAATTAGCACTATTTGTTTTATTTCTGCATAGTCCAATAACATCAGTTACTAAGCTGAACAGCTGTCAAATACACCCTAAGTCTTTCAAACAACAAAAAATCCTTAATGTTTTGTGAAAATGCTTTTAAAGAAAAAGGTTTCTTATATTTTTAAGCTCTAACATCTGTGGGGATTCCACAGAAAACATGGGATAAAATCTGATTTTTTTCAGAAATTCTTCTGACAAAATTATTGTTTCTGGACAATTTTATTTCAGCACTTGGCCAGGTAGAGGGGAAACAGTTTAGTATTTCTGTGCTAGGGTTTGGGCCAGAATAGAATCTACAAAAAACAAAGGCTCACTCTCACAGTTCTCCAGCCTCCAACCTTTAGTTGGACTTCAATTTGCCTTGGAGTAAGGATATATTGGATATATTCCAACTGTGGCTTAAAGGATTTTTTTTTGTTTGGGAAACTTCTGTTCCATCCCTATAAGAACTTGCCCACGTGTTTCTTTTCAATGGTAGCTGATCTGTTGACATGGATTGGAGCTGGGAAGATGGAGGTATGAGTGCAAGGTTTGTTTCTGTATGGCTGAGTGGCTTCTGAAAACTTGTTGGACATATTTCATAAGGCTGTATAATAAATCTTAATTTAACTGTACCATTATTTTTGTAATTTCAATATGTAGCTGGTTTCTTGGAGAAAAAAAAAAGGTAATACAATATAAGAAAGCATTTTGAACAGTTTTCATAGTTGAGCAAATTGCCAACTATTTATAAAGTACAAATGCAGCCAAAATTACTTAATTCTCTGATTATATGGCTTTTAATTAAATTAATAAATTAAATTCATATTCCAAACAATTGATCTTGGGAAGAAAGACAATGAAATAAATGCCGGAGTAACCTGAGACCATTTTTCATGTAGAGAATCTATTCTAATTTCTATCTGAGAGGTCTGGATGTACCAGAAATATTTCCTTGTGGATCTACCAGGGCTCAGACCTGCTCCCACAAAAGCAGGATCCACTTCCCAGGCCAGGGCTCCCCTTGGGACCTGATCCCTCACCTTGCTCACAGCAATGACCAGGGTGTCACCTGGGCTGCTTTGTTACACCCCTCAAGCTGTGCACCTGTGCCTTGTTTTTACTCTCCCTGGGGACAGAAGTTAAGTACCAGTCCAAAAAAAAAAAATAGAAAAATTGCCTTTGCTTGTTGATATTCTGACTTCCAAATAGTTTTTGTTTTTCTGAGTGTGGGGGTCTTTGACTCGTGCACCCTGTGCTGACCCTCACAGCTGCTTTGGGCAGTGTCTCACCTTGCTCTGAAGTTTCCATTTCTCTCTGATTGCTGTCTTTTCTTCTCTCTCCAGGCCTTTCCAAATTGTGTTACTCTCCATGCTTCTCCTGCTGTTTTATTTTATGAATACAAATTCAACTGAACTCAGACTAGCTATCAAGAAGTATCAGGTACCAAAGTCTGAAGGGTTGCCTGTTCTGATTTTAGTTTCCATCCACAAGTCTCTGGAAGAATTTTGGAAGCTGGGCTTTGCTAAGTGCTTAAAAAAGAAATTGCCTAAAATAGAATCTACAAGAAGGTGGTTACATTGCTTGAAATAATATCCTGTCTCAAAAATATAAATTTAGTACAGTTTTGTAGCAGATCCCTGCAAATGTTTGGGTTTGAAAGTATAAGCTTCATGCATACTTTAGTTTTATTTGGGTCACTCCAGTAAATACACTGAGCTATGTGTCCTGCACCTGGGACCAGAAAAGTGTCTTCAAGAGAACTCTATAGTATAAATTTATTCTCTTTGTTTTGAACAGAATAGATACATGAAAAAACTAATTGAATCAGCTTTATTTCAAAAATTAAGGTGGATGGAGAAAGGAAACCCAGCAGAAACTCATGACTCAAATTTTTGACTGCAATTAGGGAAACTTCCTTGTATTTATGCTCTATTTGGCTCTTGGTACTGTTACATACCTGTGCTTCTTTTGAATTAAATACTACTTCCCACTCTGGGTGAATTTAGGTTTTTAGCTCATTTAGGAAAGCAGTGATGGATTTGATGGCTGAAAAATTTTGATAGAAATGAAAACAAATCTGAATAGATTGGTTTTTAAAAGTTATATCTAGAAAATACAAGCTCAGTTTAGTTCCATATGTCCCTGTAGAAAACTATCATATTGCTACCAGGATGATAAATAGCCTTAATGTCTTTTACACAGCTGGGGGAAAAAATTCTCCAAGTTAATATCATAAATAAAATTACAGAGATTCCTTTGGTGCCCAATTTAATTGTGTTCTAATTATTACCCAACATATGCAACTACATGTGATATAGCTTTTAAGCTGAGATATTTATGAACCGTGTGTTCTCTGCAAAATTAATTTAGGATTCTTAGTGGTTGCTGTTCCTGCCTTTACAGAAATTCTGAAGTACTTTCTTAAATGATGTTGATCTTTAAGTCCAAGATAACTGATAAGGCAGCAGGTGCCTACAGGAGAGCTGGAGTGGGGCTTGAAGGGGATAAACTGGCAGGGCAAGGCAGAATAGCTTTAAATTAAAGAGTAGGTTTAGATCGGATATCAGGAAAAATTCTTCCCTGTGAGGGTGCTGAGGCCCTGGCACAGCTGTGCAGAGAAGCTGTGGCTGCTCCATCCCTGGAAGTGTCCAAGGCCAGGCTGGATGGGGCTTGGAGCAGCCTGGAAAAGTGGAAAGTGTCCCTGGCCATGGCAGGGGGTGGAACAAGATGAGCTTTGAGGGTCCTTGTAACCCAAACAATTCAGTGATGGAGGTGATGGTGTGTGCTGGCAATTCATAGAGCCAAGGTTGATGGGCTGGCCTTCCTTATTCCTCCAGTTCCATGAGAGTAAAAGCACTTCAGAACTGTACTTTAAAAATATGTTTAAATTTAGCATGCCTAGGTTTGCTGTATTTTAATTGGAGCCCAGATTTCCAAATGATCTGTCTGTTTGCTGGTACCAATTAAGCCCTGCTACACAATGAATGTCTGAGGCTTTTATAAACCTGCAGCACTGCAGGAAATACCGAGCAGCTTCACCCATAACAGTGGAACCATTTTTAGTACAAGAGCAGCAGGCACCATTTTTTTACAAGGCAGCAGCAAGTTTGACATTCTGTTAACATGTTCTTTTCAATTCTCTGTTAGACTGAGACTGAGCCTTGAATGCAATTGTTTGATGAGTGCTCTTTTTCCCAGCTGCATGCAAGGTTTGAGACTGCAGGCAGAGTTAAAGTCAGAGCTGCACTCCTTCCACTGGCCTGTACCTCACCTGCTCTCTGTCAGAGGAATATCACTTCTCTTTCATCACACTTTTCCTCACTAAAGAAATTATTAAAATCATGGGGATTTTCTAAGAGTGATCCAACAAAAGCCAGGGTTGGAACTTTGTCCAGATCACCTGGATCCAGTGGCTGAACAGCTGCAACCAACACACATCAGAACCTGAGGTGTGGGAAAAAAGCAGAACAAATAAATATTCTTGAAGGTCAGGAAATGGAAGTTGTGATCACCACCAGGCTGTTATCAACTAACAATATTCATTTCTCTAAAATGTGGGCATGATTTTCAGAAAACTAACAAAAACTGGAATACCATGGGGCTGGATCAACTCCTTCTGCTTTGCAGATCCAAAGGTGAGGCACATTTCTTACACCTGGAGTTCTTAGCAGTGGTGCAAAGCTGTGATGTTTGCATTGTCTCAAAAGGAAGGTTTATGTGTGATACTAAATCTGGGGGTGTCAAACTCGATTGTAGTAAGTAAATGACATCATATAAATAATTCAGTGGGCTGCCTCCCTGTGNTTACTTAATACCTTTAAATTTGAGGCTGTTTTGCCCTTTAAGTGTTCTCTCCCAGTCTTTCTCTCAACTCATGAGCCCTTTGTATTTTTCCCCTGCTCTGCTCAGCTCTGGCAGAGGACAGTGAACAGTTTTTGTGGGTGCCTGGCATTTTAACCAGAGTCAAACCATGGCAGTTCTTGAGGAGCTGAGGAGGCTGCACTGGGCCCTGAGCAGCCTGGTCTAGTGGAAAGTGGCCCTGCCCATGAGAGGGGATAGGAACAAGAAAGTTTTTAAGGTTCCATTCCAACCCAAAACATTCTGTGATTCTTAGGGCAAGCACCTTCCCTTGCCAGGGTGGGAAGAGCAGGGGATTAGAATGTGAATTTTGATGTTTTATGTCAGTGTTTAAAGTCTTTGTTTGCTCCCAGATTGGAACAATATTGCATCATCCTTTCTCCAGGGTTCTGCAGCAAATGAATACCTGAATGCAAAGCCCTTAACCTTCCTGTGTGTTTTGGAATGGTGCCAAAATAGTACAAAAAAGGTAAATCAAAATTTCATGCATACACCAGAGAACAGTTAAACTGAGAAATAACGGCGATTTTTATTAGGATTAAAAATTAAAAAGGTAAACATGAGTTCAGACATCCTTGATATCAACAGGAAACGGTGCTTGCTACAGGACACACCAACAGGGCTTTTTCCTTTTTCCCCAAGTAAATGAGTGGAGCCAGATCATGTTCTCAGCAGAGGGGACAATAAACCTTGGAAGATTAAAGTCCTGGAATCAAATACTGTTGTACTCTCCCATTCAGGCTATTATTTGATTCAAGCACATGAAATGAACTTCTGTGCCTGTAAATGGCAGATTGGATGTTAACAGGAAAGCAGTGGAGTAGTTGGGAAACTTGATTGGAACTGTGCTATTTTCTTCTGTTTGCTTTTTGAAAAAGCCCTGGTAATTTTACAGGCTGTTGAATTGCTGGACAGATAGATATTTTAAGTGTGTTATGATTCAGTATTTAAGGTTTTCCTCCAGGATGCATGAGGTTGGAAAAAAAGGAGAAATACTTCCCCAGTCATTTCTTTTTTCTTTTTTTTTTTTTTCCCCCTTAAGATGATTTAAAATTTATCCTCTCCAGACAGATCAAGCCTTCAGTGGAGACAAAATGACAAAGTTCCATTGAAGCCAGGGGATTCTGCAATTTTCCAGCTGTTGAGGCTTTCTATCTAGAAATACCCAGTGAATAAAGACAGAGGAAATCGACAGTTGGCTTAACACTGAATTGGAAACGTGAACCTCTTCTCAAAAGACCCTGAAGGTTGTAAAGAAAATGTGGCTTAGGGGATGGAATGTGGCTCCCCATGACTCCAGGAGGGCTGAGCAGAGCTGTGGGTACAAAGAAATAGCAGTGAAAGGCACGGCTGGGACTCACAGGGTGCTTTTGCCTCTTGGGGCAAGAAAGTGAAGCTGCAGTGTCAGACACAGCCCTGCTCATCATTTCATCATCTCCTGGGCCTGGGAAAATGCTCCTTGTGTGTGCCTGTCCTTTCCTCTATTTTTAAAGCAATCTTTTGTAAAGCAGAATGAAGCAGAAATATGAAGGCAGGTTTTTGGCTTGCTGAGAATCTGGCGTGGGGTTACATCGTGGATTCCTGGAAAGGGTTTTTGTGCAGCAGAACAGCAGGACTGGAGAGGGGAGTCCAGTGAAAGAGAGAAATCAAATGGGCTGAAAAGCATAACCAGTCATTGTGGTTTACTCATTTTCCCATGTGTTAGAAATGAGGCTGTTATTAGGGATATAACAGGATCTTATACCTTCAGCTGATGAGGCCTGGAAGTTTTACCTTAGCATGCCATGTGCTTGGGAAGGAAGAACAGCCCCTCTGTGGCACAGATTTGGGACTGTCAGTGGTGTTTCCAAATGGGAAGATTTTCTACTCTGTGTGGTGTGGTCAGCAGTACCTCAGTCTGGAACAAGGTGAAATGTTTTATGGCAGAAATACCTGGGAGGGAAAGTTATGGTTCTGGCAAGGATCCAGGTCACGACAATACAAAAATGGTAAATAAGATTTTCAAGAAGTGGCAACAATGTGTTCACAAAGAGGGTTTGCATGCAGTTTGTACCATCTTTATAGTAAGGAAAAATTCATATACAATTGGGCAGTACTTTGGGAGTAGGTGAATTTGCAAATTTTTAATGTGGCAATGCAAATATGCTCACAATTCCACGTTTAATATAGCAAGGTAGGAGTCTGGGCCATGAAAAATCAGTATCTGAAACCATGACAAACAGAAGAATCCCAGTACTGTCACTCTTTCCAGAATGGTTGAACTGGGGAGTCTTGTCTTGGGTATGTGGTCACTGTGGAGCAACATTTCACACTTCAAAGCAGAAATGAGCCCTCTCTGTTCTAAGCAAGGCTGCTCTGTGGCTGAATCTCCTGGGCCAAGGGTTACTGGTTTTATAAACACTGAAATGTAAGTTTGGTTTTCCAGCCATTAGTGTTAGTAAATCCCACAGATTGATAGCACAAAAGGCATCAGAAAACATAACACTGGAGTCACAATTGCACCAGCAAAGCCTTCCTGGAAACAGAGAATTCACAGGAATGGCAACGAGGCATTTCAGCCTTGCATTCACTGCCAGGGTTCCCCTGGGACACTGAAGAGTGACACTGTGACAGGTTGCTGCCTATCACTTCTTCAATCTGAATCATTATTTCCATGGCAACAGCAAGTGTCTAATGTACCCCAGGCCTTCAGGGCACTTTGGCATATCTGATAGTTAGTTGTGTCTAGTCACAACTAAATTTCACTTAGCAGATAAAAGGGAAGAGGTAAATGATGGTGCTGGGTTTGGATTCTTTGATAATGAACGACCTTTCCAAGCTGTGGCTGGGGAGTGATTCAGTCAGTATCTTGATGCTGGGGTGCCTTGTGCTGCTTTGAAGTTTACAGTAAGCCCTGCTGAAATCCTTGGATTTGTCCTGGTAACCCTTGGCTCCTCTCACAGGGGGGTAGAGTGCCTTGGGAGGCCGGTCCTTTATGGGGGAAGCAGCATGAACTTCCCTAAGAACTTAATTAGGTTTTCTTCCCCATAACTGGCTGCTTTTGTCCTTGCAGAGATTTCTTTCTGTAAACTTTACTTACTCAATAAAACAGTCTGACATGTTAGACTTTTTCTATAATGTCTTTATGCTTTGCATTTTGTGATTTCTGCCAGGATCCTTCAGAATGACAGTGAATCTGCTTTGCCAAAGGCAGATGAGAAACTGAGACTGATCTTACTGATAGTTCATACCTGGAAGGCATGGTTTCAGTTAGCTTTAAAGATAGAGGAACAATTTGATTTTCTTTTTCCTTCTAGAGTACAAAAAATTGATTTTTTCCCCCCCTTTTGTTTAATATTAGCAAACAAAATTGCTTTCCCAGTTTCTCAGCTTTACTTACTGTGTTATATTTACATACACCAGAGGGCTAAGAGGGGGAAAAAATCTGGAGAGTTTTCTGCAATTCTATAAATCATGAGAATTAAGCTGGTGTATTTGAATGAAATCTAAGCAAGCAACAGCTTTCTGGTAATGAGTAATGTGATTACCTGCAAGCTCAGAGCTTAGTTTTATTTCTCCCAAGCATTCATCTGGGCAGGAGGCAGTTTGCTCCAGTATCTGTGGAGCAGTTCTGGATTTTCTGATGCTGAAATGATTTTTCCTTCCCAGCACGAGTTCTCTGAAATGCAGCTGTGACTGCATCTTATCCACCTTGAAGGCAAAATCTGGTAGGAGCATATAATACAGCCTGTGTTCTGCTTCTCCTTTCTCTAAGAGCCTTTCAAACTGGATATTCTGGATATTCCTGAGGCAGCTGAGAGCATGTGGAATGACTGGGCAGGGAGTCAAGAGAGCAGAATTGCATTAAAATGACTTTTCCTATGGCATCCTGGAGAGTGGAAAACTCTCAGTGTGAGGGAGGTTCCTGTGTTCTTTCCACACTAAAACTTTCCAGGTACCGTGGCTTGAGGAGCTCTCATGGCTCTGGCTGTGGCCTTGCCATTCCTATTGCCCAGAAATGGTTTTTGTGTAAATGACAGGTTTTTATGATTAACTGCCTGTCCCCACCTAAAAACCAGGGGTTGTTCCACCTGTCAGATGTAGGGATGTGTAGGACCACAAGGTGCTGCTCTGTAGGGAACCAACACCTTGCAGGATGGTTAAATAACAGATAGATTTTGTTACCTAACTACTTTGCTGGTTCTGTCAACAGAGTGATTTTTTTATTTTTTTAAATTAAACTTTGCATTCCGAAACATTTTGACTCCCTATACTCCATGAACATTCTAAGTGCAGATAAGTTTAATTAAAAAAAATTCAAGAGATGCCCACCATAAAAAATATGAGGGAATTATGTTCCTTTTTAAACATAATAATTACTATGCTAATATTTGGTACTATACTAATAGCTCGTACTAGACTGTTTTGAATTATTATTTACAGAGAGAAAGATTTCTGAAGAGAAAAAAATTAACTTCCACTTCTAAAGTCTGATACACAAATTCACTCAGAAAAAATGTCACTGACTTCAAGGGCTTTGGATCAGACCCACATTAATAAATTCAGTAAAGCATGTGAAGTACATGATTAACCTTCAGAATGTGCTCAAATCACTCTCCTCAACAAAGCACGTAAGCACTTGCTTAAATTTCAGTATTTGATTAGCTGTCTGAAGTATTTGCAGAAGAAAGACCAAAGCACTGCCACTTTCAGCTAATGTTATCTGCTTAATGTTGTCTCCTCAATTGCATCCACATGTGCCTCTTTTTTGTACAAAATGCCAAAATGTCATTTTTTACTTTCTGTCTTCACGGGGCTTCTAAAGCAGTAACAATTTAAAATAGCAGGGGGTCAGAACAGTAATACATTTTCCTCAAAGCTGTTCATTTTTAATTTGATTTCTTATATGTTTCTGTTATTAAAAGAATTTTAAAAATGAACAGTAAACTTGAGTCAAGTTATTGAAATTGAATTTGAAAAGTTAATTTTATCAGAACTCTAAATTTCATTAAAAAATAAATCCAAATCACAACACATAGTCCAAATTAATTTATTTCTTTAGAAATCTTATACTCATTGAAATATTTTTCATCTGGAGAAGTGATTTACTGGGAAATGTCAGCTTGACTGTAATGCTGGTATATCACAAATCTGTTTTGAAATAAGAGCAGGCAATTAATGTTATTATAATTCACTGTATTAAAACTGGAACAAAGCAATTGCTTTTAGTTTTGCCTGTGACATTTTCGGGCATTCACTTTGTAGAGCTTTAAGCATTTCCAGCTACAAAATATTCACAGAAAGAAAGCAAATACAATTAAGTGCTTTTTTAAAGGATCAGTATTCATTTAGAGTTCTGGATAATGCTTCTGTGGCTGGAAATGCAGAAAAGAATGACAGTTTATGCCAGAGGAGACCCCCCAGAATCACAGAGACACAATTTGGGCTCAGCTGCCTGTAGTGAGCAGCTCTGTCCTGATCCAGAATCCATCTGATCTCCCAAGCCATCATTTACACCCCGGTGTGTTCAGCTCTGTTGCCAGTCCTCTTTCAGATGGACTCAGACCTAACACCCTGCAGGTTGGTGTGAGCAGTGTAGTTTTTACCTTTGTGTTTTTTTAGTGAGGAAACAGAGGGACAAACCCTGTAGGTGAATAGGAACTTCTTAAAGAGGAAAAACTCACTTTCTTTTCACCCCTCCTGGTGCAGCTCCCACCCATGTGTGCTCACATCCATGGGTGCTGCTCCTGCTGATGCCTTGGTGTGGTTACCTAAAACAGAGGCTAGGCAAAATTAAGAGAATAAAAGCAGGTATTTATTAAAGGCCTTCAACAGATACACCTTGGGCAGTCACAAGCCTCCAAAGCTACACCCAAGATGGACAATGGTCACAAGTGTTTCACACAATTATAAGTTTGGTCCATTTGCATATCAGGGGTTAATCCTCCAATTACAGTTTCAGGTAATGAATTCCCCCATTTTGCTCCCCCCCCAATTCACTTTTCTTTATACTTTTCAGGGCCAAGACAGTGCAAACTGTTACAGAGAAGCTCTTTATCAAGGATGCAAATTGGCAAAGGAGTAGCTTTTGGTACAGAAACTCTTGTGAGCCCTTTTGTCTTTTGAACCTGAAATGAAATAAAAGTCTGTAAAAGTGCTGATATTACCACATTAATTTTAATTGTTTATCTGTGAGACCAGCCTGGAGGAGAGAGGAAGGAAAAATGGCTTTTTACAAAGTTTGACAAAACAGATTTAAATATGGCTCCTTGTTTGGTTGGGTGGTTGTTTTTTTCCTTGAAGATTTTTTTTATGTTGCATTTAATTACATCTCCATGGGTTCATTTCCTTGGCAAGCTTTGAAAGAGAAAGAGTGAGGAGAGTTTTTGTGCCAAGATGGTTTCTCCAAGTTTCTACTAATCCATGTTTTATAGCAGATTTATCTGTAATTGGTTTGGGTATGTTGGCAGTGGTTGATAGCTTTCAGCTGGAATTGTTCAAACACATTTTCATAATCTACAGAATGTTGTTCTCTTAGATCTTGTTTGTTCTTTAACTTTTTTTTTCCCAAGCATTGCAATGTCTGATGTTTCCTGTTCTGTTGTAGCAAAATTTATGGTTGAGCTTAGGTAATGTTGAAGAGAGTAAACCCCAGGTGCTTCTTACTAATTACAGAATTCCACTCAGTGCCACCGGGAGAAAACAGGAGAACCTAATTATGAAAGGGGAAGTCATCATGAAGATGGCCTGGGCTTATGAATATTGTCCTTATAAACTGCCATTTGATTAATATATTTCTGTATCCAAAACCCAGTGAATCATGTCATCAGATCTATTTCATCCTCTCTGCTGGTAAGGTGTTTAGTCAGCAGGTCTACAAAGTGCTGTGACACACAGCAGTAATTGAATTTTTGGGTAATTTCCCCTTGCCTACCTATGCCAGCCTCTTTTCAGTACTCTGAAAATTGTGTTGCTCAGCAGGAGGAAGTGGCAAAATGCTGTTTGCCTCTGCTAAACTCAAGGATGGGATGGTTTGGGAGGGAACATTTCTCTCTCTTGCAGATCAGGCTCTGATCATGCAAATAATTTTGGACAGAGCCAACAATGCAAAGATGCTGTAAATTGATGAGGGCAGGTTTGGGATTTGAAAGTCCACGAAAGGTGACACTGAAGGAAGCCATTAATCTTCATGTGTGTAAAAACTCTGAAAACAAAAGAGAAATAAACTGCCCTGCACATTGACTGTGCTAGGGAGAAAAATGTCCCAGGTTAGAGCAGGGAGAGCTGGGACAAAGCCTTGAGCAGGGGAGCTGTGTGCTGGAATGGACAGGAAAGCAATCACAGAGTCATGGAATTGTTAGGGTTGGAAGGGACCTCTGGGGATCACCTGGTTCCACCTCCCACCAAGGCAGTCAGGTCAAGCCTTCAGTCAATGGAGATAGGCAAGAACAGGCTGAACATGAGCTTTTAAACTCTCTTCTTGCTGACAGAAATATGACATTCCATGTTTTGGTGGCAGCCACAGAAGTGCCAGGCTACGTGCTGGTTTTCTAAGGTTTCTTGAGTTCCTTGAGTTCCTCTCTATAAAATTGTAATTTCAGACTCTGTTCATGAAAATTTTGGCAAAGGCATGTTGGGGAGAGGCAGTGGCTCCCTGCCCAAGGGCCTGGTGTTATCTCAGGCTGTGGGCACTACCTTGCACTGGAGCTGCACCCCCAAGCTGTCAGTTATATGAGGGGAGAAGCAAGCTGGAAAATAATACTTTTATCTGCCTTTGCAGTTACTGAACAAAGCCTGCTCTCCTTCCACGTTTTCTCCTTCCTCTTTCAATCTGACCATTGCAATGAATAATGCAAATGAGCACTTTCCACCTGGGGTAAGGCTGACTAAAACGCTAAATGTGACTTTAAATGGCCTGTCTACCACCACTTTGTCATGTTACATATTACAGCCATCACCTGTTTCACTGAAAGGTCCCATCCTGCTGCTTCCCAGCTGCTGGGGTGGCACAGGCAGAGCTGCATGTGCTGGGGATGTGAGCTGCAGGCTGCAGTTAGCAGGGATTAATGGATTTATAATGCAGTTATAAATAAGTGTGTACCTGGGCACAGTAATCTTTGAAGAAGATTATAAAGTACAGTGTCAAAGTGAAAAATCCAACACTGGGACATCCCTGCAGAGAGCAGCTCCATTTTGGGGCTTTCACTGTCACTCTTTCATATCACCAGTGTCTGCTGCTCAGTTGCAATCTGTGTTGCTAATGCTTTCACAGGGCAGTGATTCTCAGTGGGAATGGCTCTAAAAATGGTGCTTAGTGTTTCTGTGGAGAGCAAGATTCCTGTCTCTTCAGAGAGAATTGTAAAAATGCATTTGTCAATGTGCACCAGGTAAATGAAGAAGCAGATCTGTTCAGTGGGTAGCTTGCAGAATGAGATGGTGCTTCCCCTCTCAGACAGGCTTTGTCAGAGCTGTGTCTCTGTGTGACTTCTCCCCCCTGCCATAAGAGCAGTGATCCCAGCACCCCTACAGACTCTGAGTGCAAGCAGAGGGTGCACTGGGGAGGGTTTGCCCAATGCCTGGAGTCTTCTGTGCTGTTCCTGCCATCTCTCCTCCATTCCACATCTCAGTCTGAGTCCTGGAGCTTCACACACAGCTCACAGTTGTGCAGGCAGGCAAGAGAAAACAGACTTCAGTGGAGTCAGGATCTGACTGGGTATGAGGAGAAGCTTGTCCCCCACAAGGACAGTCAGGCTTTGGGACCTGTGTCCTGGCAGGGTGTGCCATCCCCATTTTTGAAGGTTCTCCAGCCTAGTTTGAGTACAGCACTGAGAGACCTGATCTGCTCTCATTGTGGACCTTGCTTTGAAGCAGAAATTTGGTTCTTCCAGCCTGGATTATTGTGTGACTCTTATCCTTTCCCTGAGGCTGCAGGGACTGTTAGGAGGGGCTGTGACAGAGATTTCTTTTGCTCATGGTCATTTCACAGGTGTAAATATTTGACTATAGGGTATGAAACCAAATATAACCAGCAAAAAAAACTGCAAGGTAACATAGGATGAGAGGAAGTGCTACCACCACAAGCTGGCTTCACACTCATTTATCTTCATAGGTGTGAGTGTTCTTTGAGTCAGGATGTGACAGAAAGCATAAAGATTACCTAAAACCAGTTGGAACAATTGATTTGCCTAAGTTCATGTATATGCTCTTTAGAATATTGATCTGCCCTTTGTACAAAATCCAAATCCAAAACAGATCCATGTCTCCCACCTTCAACCAGATGGCAAAGAAGAGAGTTTTGATCTTCATCCTAAAGAACATGGTCAGCACAGTGGGACCAGGAGGAATCCCTGTAAAAGGGTCAGGGGCTTGCAGGACACTGAGAGCAAATGTACCTGTGCATGCTCTGCTCACTCTGCTGTGAGATTTGCCTTCTCTGCATGTTCCCCTCCTGCTCCTTCACTGTGCAATAAGCTGGAGACTTTCCAGAGAGCCTGAGTGACTTGAGTACCCTACATAATCCAATTGGGTTCCTTTGGGCTTCTTGAAAACTCCCTGCTGCTCCAGTTTAATTGCTGACACAGACTAGAATTCCTGGCAGTAATGGTACACAAGGCACATTTTCCCCCAGGTGACTCTGGCTGCTGAGGCTCTCATCCTTTTCCTTTTTGAAAGCACTTAATGGGCAAACTGGAAGGAGGATCAGTGCTCAGTATGGAAATCACCCTCCCTGTCAGCCAGCCATCAAGAACTCGGAAGAAATTATCAGGAATGCTGATAAATCCGTGTTCTAACAGAGGGAGCAGGAGATGGAGTGCTACTTAATGGCTGCTACAGCCCACTCCCTGGCATTGGAAAGCAAAGCTGGCCACTGCTCAAGCAGCCATCTGTCATTTCGGTGGTGAGAAAGGCTGTGTACTCCTTCAGACTTCAGTCTGAGTGCTGCTGCTGCTGAGATGCTTCTGCCACTTCTACCAGTTCAGTGAGAAAGTCTGGCACCCAGCAGGGAGACTTTTGGAAAACCGAGGGCACTGCAAAACTGCTATTTTGGTGTGATGGGATCTCACTTCTTATCTGCAAGAAGTCCAAAGCCAGAGGATATTCCCTGTGTGGTTTAACATTGCTTGTTTCATGGCATTACACATAATTTTGAGGTGTAGTTGTTAGGAGCTGAAGAAAAATTGCAGGGCACATAAGGGTGCTCTGGATCAGGTTCAGCTCTACTTACAAGCCCCAAAAACATCCCAGTGAGAAGGAGGGCCACTCTCACCGAGGACTCTGGAGCCAAATTTAGAGGGCTGTAAGGCAACTAGAAAGGAAAAATGTTTTAAATGTCTGATGCATAACAAAGGGAAGAAAGGGGAAGGTGGTGGGTTGTAAGTCATTAGCTGGAGATTCAGGGATAGAAAGTGTAATAAAAGTTGAAATCTAAGTCATCAGCAAGAAATTGTAAGACCTGGAGTGGGGAGCTGAAGGTATATTAAACCACAAGAAATATGTAGCTTTGTAAGAGTCCATTCCTAGGAAATGGGAACACTGCCAGTGAAAACATGGAAGAGGCAATTTTCAGTAGATATTTCTATCTTCCAGTTGAGGAAAGGCAAAATGATGTATCCTTTTCATATGAGGATGAGATGGTTTCATCTCTCACAATTACAAGTGTGTTAAACCTCAGGTACAGAAGTTACACTTCTTCAGTCTGGCAGATGTAGATTAATTTACACCCTGTAGCTGTAAGAGATCTGACTAAAGACTGATGTTATGAGGGGTTTTGCTTGGGTGTTTTTGGGTTTTTTGGTTAGTTGAGTTTTGGGTTTTGGTTTTTTGTTTTGTTGTGGGTTTTTTTGTGAGGGATGTTTTTGTTTGGGTTTTTTGGTGGGGTTTTGTTGTTTGTTGTGGGGGGTTTTTGTTGTTTGGTTTGGTTTTTTGGGGTTTTTTTTTGTTTGCTACATTGGTTGGCTTTGTTTTTCAAAACTCCTAGGACCCTGGGAGGGTTTCAAGGCATTAAAGGGGAGTTATTGTTAAGAATTTGAAGCAGGAATGGATTGATGGATCCATGTAAATAAAATTCAGGTAAATGAAAAATAGATATCTGACTTAGACAAAACAAAAAGAGGACAAATACAGTAATCTTGTAATAAACGGTTAAAAATATATAAGTTCTTTAATAATTGCTCATTGATATTGACTTGTGGAAAATGAATCCTCTTACACCAGCTTTCTAATAGTATTGTAAACTTATTTGATTAAATTAGTACTGTTTGAATAATCTACTTTTGCTTGGTGCCTTGGAATATTTAAGAATCAACACGAGATGACCTTCATTCCTATTCAGTTTTATTTCTGGCTGGTAGGTGATGAACTCTGAGAGCAACCACGTCATTACCATGCTGGTGTGTGCTTGTAGAGAGGTCCTGCAATATTTTTTCTGTGACCTGGGAGACAACCTGAAGGTACTGAACAAAGTTTGCAGATGGCACAGCAGCCCAGAAGTTATAAATAATTAAAAGACAAGATCACAGTTGCAGGTTTAAGAGAAAAAGACAAAACGTTGATTTCTTTGCCCAGGAACAAAGCAGCAACCAATGGGAATGTGAACAGAGGTTTTTCTGTTTGCTTCCTTCTTCCCCCAAATTTAAAATTTGAACAGAGTTGCTTAATATTTGAGACTTCCACTCTCAAGACAATGTGGTTTTTTCCTGTTCATGTCCCTGCTCAACACCAGGGATTTGCATCCACTTCTCCACAGGGGCAGCTGCAATGAGCTTTGGTCTGGCAGGGAGGGGTAGGATGGGGAGACAGCACTGGAACATCACTGGAGGGACTGGAAATCCTGCCATCATAGTGTGGCTCTGGAAAATGGAGGTTTTCAGTAAAAAAGAGGAAAAAAGAATGATGTTCATTTGTGAGCAGCCAGGTGAGGATCCAGACTCGGCAACAGACTCAATTTCACACAGTAAATGCAGGAGAGAACCCCAAATTTAGTGGGTGCAGGTGGACATGTTAAAATTTTTTTAAGCTAAAAAGGACTGACATTTGTTTAGCAGTAGTGATAGCTAATACCCAGGAATTAAAAAATATCTCTTTACTAGTGTGGCTGGGCTTTTGAGTGCTGGCACTTTAGACTGAAACTAATTGTGGTGGTCCAAGGTGTGAATGGCTCCAGACAAGGACTGAGCTGGGACAGGAGGGGTGAGGACAGGCAGAAGCCTGAAATGAGCCGATTCATCGCCATGAATCCCCTTCACCCACTTGAATTTTGAGGGTAGGATGCTTCTCACTGTGATGACACTCCAACCTGGCTCATCCTCATCAGCGTGTCTGAGGAACTGTGTGCCTATTCACACACTCTCAGGGGATGCTAATCAACTCGTCATCTCCTACCTAGCTGCACTTTTAAGGAGGCACAAAAGCAATCCTTCCACACTTCATTTCTCTTCGTTTTTTTGGGAGGTGATCTGGGACACTTTAAGTCACCAGTTAATACACAACAGTAGATCTTGAAGACAGTTGCCTTCCCTACTCCGGTAAAAGAGTGGAATGCTGACTCCTGTGGGAGCTAATTGAAAACTAAATAAGGAATTCATCCTATTCTTAATTTTCAGAAAATCAAATTAATAAAATCTGAATCAAATGTCTCCTGAGCAAAGGACTTAGTCATTGCTTACTGCCTGAAGAACCAAAAGAGTGAGGCAATACTCCCTCTGTGATCAGAATTCTCAACTGTTACCAATCTGCTTGGGTTTCTTTGCCCTGCAAAGCCTTAACAACCTAAATATCAACTTCTAATTTATAGCAGCTATCACCACCACTATTTTGCAAATCAAGGTTAACTTCTTCAGTGCATTTTTCAAAGCAGTTCTGGATTCAGCTCTGCCCTGCCTTCTTCCACCCACCATGTGGGCAGGCTTTTAACAGGAAAGGTGTCTGGAAAACTCTTGAGTTTGCTGTTTGCTTATGGAAACTTCATTTACAGTCTGGGTATTATGGATAGAGGAGAGTGCTTTTACTGGTGTGGGAAAGTAAGGAGACAAGAAGATTTCTTAGGATGACAGTCAGTAGAAATAAAGGATATGGTAAGCAAAACAAGTGGAATCTCAGACTGCTTAGACACAGCTGTTTGCAGTGCAACTCCTAACACCTGCAGTGTGTTTGGCTGCATGAAGGGTATGTATATAATAACCCAGCCCTTCCTTCCTAAAGGCCAAACCTTAATAGAAGTACTGCAGCAAAATCAGACCCTGACCTGGCCACCCTCACCTCACCCAAACTGCCCAGGTGGATGCAGTGGTCACTGTCTGTCACAAAGCTTTGTCAGAGCAGTAGATTTATGTCAGAATCCTCAGATCAGAAAGTTTTGAAGTTTAGATATAGCATGATTGGTTGAAAAAACCCACGATGCAGCAGAAGATTAATGAACTATTGGTTTAGGAATGAAAATATATGTATGTGGCAATTATCTACTGGCCAATTAACCTTTAAAAGACTTTGTAATCTTCAGTCTTGGGACCATTTTGGAGCATGGCTGACCTCTGCACACCTCTGTGAAGGCATTCCTGTGCCTTCAAGATAAAGGAACAACAAAGAAAACTGAAATCATGCCAAAAGTGGTCATGTCTCTGCCCAACATAATCCTGACAGATTGAGTCAAATCAGATTTGTCAGATCAGTGGATTCAGCACTCAGACCCACTGACCCCACCTGTGCAAGTTCAGAGGGCTTGGTCTTAAAGCAGGTTTTGCAGCAGCAGGGCAAGTCCCTTAGGAAAAGCTGAACAAATGCATGATTTTCTGCAGAATTGGAGGAACCCAGAGAAGTCCTCAGCAGCACAAACTCAAATGTGCTGATGCTCCATTTTAGGGCCTGCATCTGTAAATTACATTACAAGGTGCTATAATTTGATCCCAAGGTCAAACAATGTTAAGGCATCACCAAAATAACCTTGAAGAAGCAGCAAAGTTCATTGTGGCTATTTCTGGGCATCTCAGACTCTGCAGGATGCTGTGCTCAGGTGAGGAACTGCTCTGTTTAAGAGACAAGGAACTCCCCAGCTGTTTCCTCGGTGTTTCACAGCACTCCCTGCTCCCTTCCAGTTTAGATCTGTTAGACACGAGCTCATCCAGACCTAAAAATGAGATGAAAGTTTTAGGTGCTGTCTGCCAGCTTGCCATTAAATCCCAACACTGTGTTGGCTCTTCTTTTTCATTTTTGTGTCATGATATTTGCTGAGATTTTACTCTAGGAAGTTCACATCATTTCCAGTGGGGTTTTTGGACCACATCCCTCTGCCTCCTGAGTTTGGATGAAGTGGATTAGTTTCAGTGCAGGTTAACATGTGGGATATGGAATGAGGGGAGCCTCTAAACCTTCTGAATTACAACATTGCTCCTTAACAGCCTTGTGTGGTGTAGGCAGCCATTAATCACTCCTGATTCTTAAATTATGAATCACTAATGAGAGTGCAGAAGAAACAGAATACAAATGAAAAGTGGATTTCATTATTAAAGCAATTTCAACTTAATCTTTGAAGATAAGAAAATAAAGTCTGATTTTCTAGACTAGAAAATAATTAAGAACTGTAATTATTAACCTAAAATTACAAATTTACATACATCATTCTCACAAAAAGCAATCATATTCAAGGTTTGGCATTCTCCTTGTGTTGTATTTTGAACACAAGCAAAAGCAATACAACCTTTCCAGAAATTGGTCAGTGAGCCAAAATTTGATACCCTGAAGTAGCAATTTGCTCTTTAAGCAGCCTCCATGATATCAGTGGAGATTCTTTTCCTGGAAGGAAATTGCTTGATATGCACAAAGGTATCAGATATCAGATATGAATGACTGGATACAACTGAAATAATTTCCATCCCATGGCGAGTTCCCTTTGGCCAAATATGAGAGCAGGCCCCAGCATATTCCTTAGGTGCTGTGTGTGAGCAGGCACACTGTAGGAGTGCCAGCTTTCTTTCTGAACACCATTTAACTTCTGTGTGCTGTTCACTGCCTCTTAAAGCAGTGGAAATCCTCTCCCTCTCACAGTGATGAAGTCTTTGTCATGATCACAAAGGTGATTTCAGGGTTTGGAACTTGAGGGGCAACCAACCCAGCAAAGCTGCATTTCCCACAGAGCACAAAGTCCCAGGAGTGGGGGTGACACTGCCCACAGAGCTGCTCCTGCCCTCCCACTGCCACAAACCAGAGCCTCTGGAAAAGGGAATCTTCACTAGGAAAGGAGGGGAGAGATAGCAGAGTGTGAGCCTGGGAGCAGCTCTGCAGTAAAAGCAGATTTGGCTGCTCTGATTAAGGGGACTGCAAGAGAAGAATAAAAATGATGGGGAGAGATAAGGAGAGCCTGTAACAGAGCTGCAGGATGAGAAGTGAGAGCAGAGCATGCAGTGCCTCTGCAGTTCATAAAGAGTCAAGGACAGTCGTCATGGGAGGGTTTTAATGACTCTACTATTGACTAGGATTAAGAATTACAGAATGACTGGGGAAGGATGAATGTTTCTGGTGGTTATTTCAGGACTGTTTTCTTGCTGCTTTTTCTTAAGCAATCAATAAGATCAGAAGCTGTAGTGGTTGGAAATGAACACTAACTGACAAAAGATAGAGCCTTCATCTGAGAGAAAATGGTCATTAGACCATTGGATTTGTTTGAGGTACTTAGGAGGAAATGTTCAAAGGCAGCAACACAGAAATACTGGATTTTTAAAAGGTAGATGGGAGGGAATATAAAAAGGCTGGGATGAAAGTGATTGAAAGAACTATTGTCCAGAAATTCTGCTCAGGAACAGTCAGATCTAGGGCCTCTGAAGAGGAATCCTATTATACAAGTCCTTCTACTGTTAATGGTGACAAAGGAAGCCACCTTGGTGTGACATCCCACTCCTGCCTGAGCAGGAAAACTATTGTTTAATCAGGTGCCAGACTAGCAGGGCAGAGGAAGAGTGAATAAGTGAAGAGGATGAGGGAGGGTATTTCACCACAGAATATCATCAGGAATACTGAGAGTGGTCCTTGCCCATTCCCATGGAATAGCAGTGACTTCAGCCTGCCCAGTCCTCCAGAAAATATGGAAGCTCTGGGGGCACTACAAGCCACCAAGCTCACTGATACTAACCTGCTGCTCCCTGTGCCTCTGCTCTGAGGATTTCAGCTGCCACCACCTGCTCCCAAATCCCCACTGAGTGCAGATTTTGCAGCCTGCAAGGCACAGCTTTGGACTTTATTACCTTTTCAGCAGATTCTTGCCCTTGCCTGAAGCCCCTGCCTGCCTTTTCCAGCTGTCTCCCAACACAGGCCCCTGGGACCAGCTGTTTTCTCCCTGCAAAGAGAGCAGGGAGAAAGAACAATTCTGTCAGTAAATGCCATCCCTAATGTGCTGTGCTATATCCTGCTCTCCTGCTCAGGAAGAAAGAAGGATGTAGCTGAACACTCCTCAATGAGCAAAAGAAATGAAGCAAAACAGTTAATGTCCCTTTTATTAAAATACGTGGTGGCTAAAGAAGCAAAGTGGAAATCAAGGTTGCAGATTTGAACAAGAACCAAGTGCCTTTTTATGGAGGATTTCCATTTATAATAAGTTAATAAATGAGAAAGAAATGTCGACTATTTTTATAACATCACTAGTGTGTGCTTATAGACCATTATAAGATGATCAGAAAAAAGTGTTACATGGTTGCCTGTTGAGGCTATGATCAAGCTGAGTGACTCTTAACAACTGATCACTTTTTAAACATCTGCTCCTTTTCTGAATCCCTTACGAACCCTGTGCAGAACCATCACATGAAATCAGACCCTCTCCTGAGTGAGGTACAGGTGTGTCACACACTGCTGGTTCTTGGATGCTCCTGCCACGAGGAGCTGCTGCTGGAGGCAGACTGAGGATGGGATGGGTTTTGCTTTGCAGTAGCACTGTGGGGTTCTGGAGTCCTGGCAGGGGAAAGAGGGACAGGAGAGAACTGATATTCATGAGATAAAATCCTGTGCTTGCAGCAGACACCTTGAGGGGCTGTCAGCACATGTGAGGACTGGCTGTGCTCACCTGGGCACATCACAGCCTCCCCACCACTGCTGCTGCTGGCAGCTCCTGTCAGACAGAGGAAACAGGCAAAAAGCTTTATGTGGATAAAATTCAATTCCTCATTATCTCTCCTCAGAAGCCTGGCTCCCAAGGGAGTGGGAAGAAGTTCGATTCTCTTCTTTTTCAGGATCAAAACTTCATGCTGGTTTCTCTGACTTCCACCAGTGTGTCCCCTTTTGTCTCCCTCAGCAAGCTCTGTGTTAGGGCCCATGTTCTCTTTGTAGCTGTTGTCATGTTTGGGAGAAGCCACAATCAGCTCCCCAGCCCAGGTCCTGGCTGCTTTAATCCAGGCCAGGTGTGCTGGGGTGCAGCTGCAGCCTGGGAGCAGCTGGGACTGGGCTGGGCTCTGTCTCTGGGGGGCTCAGGAGCTGCAGTTAAGCTCAGGTCCAAGCTCAGCTCCTCGTTTGTGCTCACACTTGGCTGGTTCTGGTCTTGTCCTGCTAAATTCACCTCCTGGCTTGACCCTGAGCCTGTGTCCTCCCTGCAGGCTGAGTGCTGAGGGTTCATTTTCTGTGATGAAGAGGATGCTGCTCTGAGTCTGCCTTGTTGTCCTCATCCTTGGCTCATCCCACCCTTGCTGAACAGACCTCTTGTGATGATCCAGGTAGGAAAAATCTGGCTGAGATTTTATTTTTTTTTCCACCTCTGTATTTTTGTATTTTCTTTGGTTTGTGCTAAGATACTGGGAAATGGAGGGGGACTACCTCTGTGTCTTCTGGATTGTTTTTTGAGTTGTTTTTGTGGAAAGGGATGAGTTCTTCCTGTTTGAATCTTCAGTGGTTCTCTTCCTAAAATGCTGCTTGCTATTGCAGGCTTTGTCTCTTTAGTTGTTCTGGTTTTTTTACGTATTTTTGCCAAAGAGAAAAACCTGTTGGACTGGTCTTGTAGAATAAACAGACTTGTGCACACCAGCACAGTCCCACATCCTCCCTTCTCACTCAGGCACCTCTGCTCTGTGCTGTCCAGGAGGAGGCTCAGGAGTCTGCTTCAGACTGCAACTTTACATTTAAGCACATTTTTCAGGAAAGAATTCTCCACAAATCAGCTTGTGATCTGGATTTGAGTGATTGTAGGAAGGTAGCTAATACTTGGCCTTGGAGAGTTGTGGGTTTTTTGTAGGGGTGGTGGTTGTGCAGAACAGTTGTTTTAATGTGCAAAATGAATTTGTAGCTTGTTAAAGGTAAACCTGTGTAAAATTGTAATCTTTTATTTATGTAGCCCTTCCTTTGGGTGTTTCTTTGCTCATCATTGTTTATGATACAGAGTGCAAGCTGAGTGGCTTCATACAAATAACACTTTTAAAACCCGTAATCTCATATGATAAATTCCTTCTTCTCTCCAGATATTTCCTTGAGACCAATTCTAGTCACAATATACCTAGACATAACAATTTTAGAAGTCATAATAGTGGATAAGTGCATCTTCTGCATACTTTGGATAGTGGGTAATACTAATTTGAATGTACATTCTCCTACCCATACCATAGCAGCTCATAAAACCACATTTCTGATGAAGAACAATATAAACACACAAGCAGTGAGAGTTGTCTGAACAGAGCTTTGGTTTATTTAACTAAGAGGGAGGAAGCCTCACCTGGATAGTGCAAACCTGTGCACTACTCAGAAAGAAAAGAGAAGACAAACTTTCCAGTGGCAGAAGCCAGTGTGACTCCATGGAAGTCAGTCTGCACAACCCAGCTGGTGTTCTCCCCCTGGTTAGGCACAGAGAAGGACAAAGAGGTTTGAAAATTTTCTCTATTTCATGGCAGTGTCATCACAGGATATGAGCCCCTGTCCCAGTGTGGGAAGTGAAGTGGCTTAGAAACAAAAAGGTTTCCCAGGAGAATCTGGCCAGAATTGCAGAGCATGATTTAATGCAAGGAAAGAGGGCAGGCACTGAAAGGTCACAGTGTGATGACAGATGATATTTCACTCTGCTTAGAGCTGTGCAGCTGTTTGCTGCTGCAGGAGGTGCTGAGGGAAGGACAAACCCAGAGCAGTAAATCAAAGGCAGCGTGTCACAGGGAGCTGTTTGCTCCTGGAGGTGCCCACCTCCCCTGGAAATGCTGCAGGAATTGCTTCCATGGGCTCATGCCCAGCATGGAGCTGATGCCTGCTCAGTGTGAGCTGGAGCAGAGGGCAGGCAGAAGGAGAGGAATAAAGCAGGGATTTATTTATTGCAAGGCCTCCCAAGGCCCCACCCTGGCAATGGCAGAGCCCGGCTGCAGCCCCTGCCAGGATGGGCCTCAGGATGGGCACAGAAAAGGGGCTTTGCCCACGGGGTTCCACACTTTGATCAGTTCTGCTCCATTTGCAGATTGAGGGGAAGTGGCCAATGAATCCCTTGGGATGATGAAGTTCCACCCTCCTTGCTTGGCCTCCTCTTTTGATGTTGTTTGTGCTTTTGGGGCTGAGGTTGGGAAGGATTGTCCTTGGATCTTGGGCTGGAGAGAATTGTTGTGTCTGACTGCCCTGGGAAGGGAACTCAGTAACTCTGAATATGGAGCTGAGAGTTACACACTGAAGCAGAACAGAAAAAAACTTAAAATTTAAGGGATCAGAGTCCAGGGGGTTTGGAAGATTGTTCATGGAAGAAGTTTGTGCTTGGCAGTGTCTCTGTTCCACAGCTTGCTTAAGGTGTATTTTCTCAGCAAAAACCAGGTGACTGTGTTTGGGTGAGGCAGCACAAGTAATTCTTTTTGCCATTATCAGTCTATCACAGCCTGCAAAATCTGGTGATTATCATATTCATCAAAACAGGTGACATCTTTCTCAGACAGATTAATTAAGGGTAAAGGCAGAAATTGGTGTGGTAAATCATCCTTACAGAAATGTGACTTTCTTGGAATTATATCTTAGTAAAATATATGTGCTGCTCTGACTTATGCAGCTTTTGTTGTTATCATAATTGAAAATGCAGAAGATATTAACTCTTGAATACCCTCAGAAGTTATTAAGCAAAGAGGGCACACATTATTCTAATTTCCCATTGATTGCTGTTGTGCACAATTTTGGCCCCTCATTCTTTGGAATTAAAATAGAATGGAAATGTGCTACAGATAACCAAAAAATATGCTTTGAATTTATGCATTTTAGAAGGAAAAATAAAAGCCCCTGCCAGTGGTTGAAAACCTAATCCTCTTCATATGTTTTCACTAAGTAAGTAACTCTCTCAAGGTGTGTGATTTGTGGGAGGGAGTCTCTGGAGGCTTCCCCTGGAATTTCTGGTTTATTCCTTGTGTTTAGCACAGTGCTCCTGTAAACTTCATAGTTTTCTTTCTACTCCTGGTCTTACCATACACAAGCAACATCTTAATGTAAGGGAAATTAATATCTTTCCATTTAAAGGTGTTTTCCTCACTTTACTTGGTGTAGTTGTGTCTGATTGCTGTGGTAGGAGAGCCAGGGAATGCCCCTGACCATGGGGCAAAGGAAAGAGTAACTTCATGTGAGAAATACAGAGAGCTCAGACTGGCACGAGGAATTCAGACTTTGAGCTGCTGCTGTGGTCACCCTGCCTGTCTGCTAAAGGCATCTGCATCTCATGTGAGAGGGAGTTGAAAAGCTCCTGGGGTTCTCTGCCTCCTGGGATGGGCTGTTCCACTTCTGTCTCCTGAAGCTCTTCCATCATATCTTGTTTGGGCTTTAGGAAAGGCCAAGACAGAAACCACCACCATAGTCCAGCATTAGGATGCTCACCTGAGATTTGGGGTGGGAAGGTTCCCCAGGTCTCATCTCCTCCCCTTGGGGTGGGGAATGATGGGCTGGACCCTCGTGTTTGTGGGGTGAGGTGGCAGATCCCCTGAGAGGAGTGGGCTTGACATCTCTCAGGAACAGCTCCCCTGAGGCGATGGAGCTCCTTCCATGTGAAAGTGCAAAAACTGCTCCTCCTCCTCTGCCTTTGCTCAGAGGTGTTGGTAGAGCTGCTTTGTGTCCCTGGGGTGGGGGAGACCCTCCCCATCAGGGCTGGAGTGTAAGGCAGGAGGTGACAGCTCTCGGTCTGTCAAGACTGAACAGGCAACTGGATGTCACTGAAGGAAAATTCTCTTGGTGTCCAGGGAAAGCTGGGGTATCAAACATGCCTGCACACATCCAGGGTGCAGCAAAATTGCAATTTTGGGCTGGAGTTAAACGTAAACACCATGTGTGCCTCTCTCCTTTTGTCCTTTCTGAACAGTCTCCAAGTTTGTTTTCTGGATGAGTCTTTGGCCTCTCCTGACTGCTGGTTTTGCTAGGTTGGTGTGTCCCTTTAGCAAAGCCTGCTCTGCTGGACGTGTTGCTAGAAGGAGAGGGTTGTCATAAAAACTGCATGGATTTTATTGGGATGTATCTGTGCATATGGGACCACTCAAAAACCATAGCTTGAAGGCCTGAGACTCACCTTCCCACATGCATCAGTGATCCTAAATAAGTAATGAACCAAGTGTAGTTAAGATGCAAATGTAAATTATCTTATTTTCAGCTTGGCTTGCATTAAGCTGTTAATTTCCATTAGTGCTAATGAGAAAATACACCCAAAGGTTTTCTCCAGGCAAGAGTTCTTATCCTCCTAACAATAATTTCACTTCCACAGCTTCTTTCAATTGAGGATATTTGTATTTTGCAAACTTAATTAAGAATTAATTAATTAATTAACTATATCCCTGGAAGGAACAGCAAATGGTATTTTCCTGATTTTCCCAGTGAGTGAGTGGATGTTGCTCAGTGGGATGTGGGACTCCTGGCTCTGATGTTGACATCTGAACCACTTGTGCCACCATATCCAACTTACTGGGGACTTTGACAAGTTTCTGTCTCATGTCCATCCTTATTTATCTTCTCACATGTGGCTTCTTTAATAGTTGTTTAAATGAGTTGGTGTATGAGAGCTGTTCTTTTTAGCCAAGCACCTCCCTTGAGCACAGCAGTTCTCTTTGTTCTGTTAAACACCCACAGATCTATTGAGACTTTTGCATTTATAGAAGAGCAGACAGTTTTAATGGCTGTCTGCAGAAGCAGATCCCACTCTGGCTGTGAGCTGTGCCTGGCACTATGGAACACCACACTGGGATTTGTACCCTATGATTTCCTACCAGATTTCTCTGTCTGAATGAGCAGCCTTAGTGCTGTTCACAGTGGCTAGCTAATTTCTACATATTCATTCCATGTAATATTTGTTCCTAGCACTCAATCAGATTTGTAAACCAAATTCACAAATGATGGGGAGCGTGTTTTTCATTGCAATTAGGGTGATTCACCAGTGGCATAACTAATAGGAGAACAGGAAACTGAGAAATTATAGCCTTCTGCTGGAGTCTGGGGGTGGAACTTGGGAACTGAGACGGTAGGAAACAGAAAGATAGAATGAGAAGGAAGGGGAGAGGACCAAAGAACTGAAAAGAGGCAAAGAGATGTGGAGATGAGACACTGGAACAAGAGAAGTGATTACAGCACACAAGAGAGTCTGGGGAAGCAGCTGTGATTAAAGACAGATATTTTACTTTTTACTTTCTACAAAGGGAAAGAGATGATGATAGAGGGGCTAGCAGAGTTTGTTACTGTCTATCTCTGATCACTTCTTCACTGCTCTGCAGCCTGTATATTGGACAGTATCATTGCTTCAGGTGTATTTTTATCCCTTTTCCTTGGAGTCCTACCCACAGACCTGTATGAGCATGTGAATCTCAGCTTTTAGTTCAAAGAGTCTACCTGGCATAACCTGACTGGAAACTTGAGAAGTGAGCTCGAAGATTTCAAGCCTGAAAGGAAAAGAAAACATATTTGAAATTGTCTTAATGAAGGATGATGCAAAGCTTTATGTTGAACAACTGGAAAAGAAACAGTCTCCTAAGTTTAGTGGGGTTTTACCTTTCCTACAGCTCTACACTAATGTTCTTAAATCTCTTGACTTGCATTTTAACTTTGCATCTTGAAAAAAAATAGGAAAAGTAAAAGCCACCCCCTTTTCTACCTGTATCTCTCTTTATCATCTCTTTTGAATTTTCAAATCTTATTTGGACAAGAAACAATCCTAAACTGTAATAACCATGTCTGAGTGGTTTTGTGCTGGATGGAAGTCACTAATCCTTTTATGTCATCCTTTGTGGGGATGATCCTTGTCTAGTCCTATATATTGATTAAAATTAAGCATTACACAAAACCTTTATAATCTTAAAGGATTATCCTTTTATGGTTTTCTTTTTTCCTTATTTTGTTGAATTAACTCTTTTGTACCCTGGCTGATCAACAAGCTGCCTTTTTTTTTTTTTTTCTGCAACAGAAATGTTGCAGAGTGAATTGATTTCCTATTTGCTTATGTTCAGCTTTAATGAAACATGCAAATGGACACTTCCAGGGCACAATATTGCAGGTTAATTTGAAAGTGGACACCTCTGTCACGTGTAGGGTAGGGAGCCAGAGCCCATTTATGCATATACTGATTAATAGAGATGATCACAAAGAACACTGAAATTGTTTCTGTGCCAAAACATTTGTTCCCTTGTATTGGTTTATACCTGTGCAGCTTTGCTGGCTTGGGGAATTGTCTTCACACACAGCCATCATGAATAATCTGGTTTTTGGGATGTGTGGGTTTGGTTTGGTTTTGCATTGCTGAAGACAAAAATTGATTAACTGCATCATTTTTGATGAATCATTCCAAGTGGCAGGGTAGGATCCAAGTCATACTTGAATTTGGTCTCTGTGGCCAGAACTGTGTGTAATTTATATTTTTCCTTTTAGGACTGGGACACAAAGGGCCATCTGTAAAACAACCAGTTGCTGGAGGCAGCCTCAGAGCATGTAATTTTTAAAACAAATTCCAATGAGCTGTCTGGACACATTTCTACTCCTAACTCACCAGCCCTTGCAACCCTGGGGTTTGCTGCTCGTTTTAAGAGAGTGCTCATCTGGTACGCTGTGACCCCTAAAAGCGACTATGCTGCACCAACCTTAAATTTACACCAAAGAGTTTTTCATTCTTGTTCCTAAGAGGAGGTGAGGTTGGTAGTTCCTGGTGCAAGGTCAGGCAAGGAGCTGTATTTGTCAGGTGGGGTCCAGCACCTGTCTTGAGGAGCAGCCACACAGCTGAGAAATTCTCTGTGGCAAACTCTCACAAGTCATAGAAACTAAAAAACAAAAGTTCCAAGATGCCACGTAAGCAAAGGTGCAGTACAGGGCTGTCTGCACCTGTTTTGATTGCTGTGTTCTAAATGGAGATTTTTTTTTTATAAGGAAAAAATAGAAACTGGAATTTGGGGATCCTCCTGCCTGTCTGTGGCTCACCATTGCAAGGGCAGGACGTGGTGATTGCAGCAGGCAGCTGTGTCTGTAGGATATTTGCTCAGGGTGGTCTGTGTGTCCTAGGGAGACACTCCTGCCCCCTGCCCTGGGGTGTTTCACACTGGACATTTGTCAGAAATGTGAATTTCTAGAGTGTCTCACCTTGATCAGAGTCACCAGGTGCTTCCAGAGTATAAATAAACAATTGTGCAGCACAGAATGCACCACTGTGCACAGCAATTGTGCTGTGCCAATAATCAACATCAGCTGGGAAAATGTCGTGGGTACTGGTTGAAATTGTACTCTGAGCACAAGAAAAAAGTTATGACAAGGTTAATCAACTTTAACATTAAATTTCTGCTTTGCCTTAGCAGGTTGCTGGCAACAGACTTTCCCAGGCTACCACTTAATTACAATTACTGTAGTTGCAGGGTTAAGCAATTTAAGCAATAAACTCTCTTTTGGCTTTCAGCAGGTCAAATTATTCATTAACAACCTCTGGGCAAAGCCTAGCCAGCTCATGTGCTTAAAAACCAATTAGATTTATCCCTGGTTTTACTAAGGTTCTCTTTGGTCTTAAGAGGTTCATCAGCAAAGTTGGAAGGATCTGGATCTGCAGTCAGTCCTTTGGGGCTGCACATTTCCTTTCTTCCTTCTTCAGGGTTAATGCAGGGCTCCTCCTGATACAAATCCAACCTCTTAGATTATTTGCTGTGGTTTGTCTCTCTGTAATTAAGAATCCCCTGACAAAAAATTGCTCCAAACTGGCTGTTAATAGCTTCTTAACAATGCCTGTTCTTCCGGTGTGTCCCCTACAATACTGGGTGGGGTTTGAGTTTCTCACTGAAAATCTAAAAACCCTGAAACCTGAGTTTGCCTTTCTGTACCTTTCAACCTACTGCTTGATAGGAGAAACTGCACGAAGTTATGCATTTATGAGCACTATTCCACTTTTTAATCTAGAAGTCAAATCTCAGTCAACTTTTCATCATAAGTTTTGATTTAAAAAAAGGTAAAAAAAATTACAACTTCTCATCCAGGTCCTGGAATTCCCCTTCCTTTGCCATTAGCAAAATATTGGGGGAAGTAACTAAACCCAAATTCTTTTCAGAGCCTCATTCACAAAGACTTGAGGTTTTTTTTTCTTTGCATCTGCCTTTGGCAGGTGTAAAAGCATTGCTAGCACAGCACTCATCCCCAACACTCTGCAGTCTGTGATGGGCATGGCCCAGGTTACATTTCATGATCCCAGTGCTCTCCCTTCTCCTAATTAACTATTCACCACCTCTGAAAATGTAGGTATCTAGTTCAGTCTGGGGTTTGTTTGGTTTTGCTTTTGTTGGTTTTATGTCTGTTTGTTTGTTGGATTTTTTTGTTGTTGTTGTTTTTGTGGTTGGTTTGGGTTTTTTGTTGTTTTCAGTTTGTTTTTTGTTTTGTTGGGGTTTTTTTAAATTACTTTTGCTATATGAATAGAATTTATAAAATACATATTTAATGCTGGAATAACAACACTGCCAGATGAAAGCAGCCTTGAGCCTGTCAGGATTCTCTCTTGAAGAGTCTGCAGGTAGCAAAGGCTAGATCACATCCTATGATGTGACTCTGGAAAGCAAATAATTTTTCAATGAAACCAAAAAAAGAAAATCATGTTTTGTGGTTTTACAAGCAAACTGACATTTCAAAGTAATTTTCATGTAATAATGCAAAGCAAAACCAGCAGCTAATTCCCCAAAGCAATGTAACAACTTCAGACTGTGAAAGCTGTTCAGCTTCAGTGTGACACAAAATGCTGCTGTAACAAACTGGACAGTGAGGAATTGGATGAATTCCCTGTGAGCACATCCTCCCTGACAGGAGCCAGGGACACCTGAGAGTTGGCACTGCCCTCCCCTGCCTTATGCTGCATCACAGGGATGGAATGGAAGGGTTTCTCCAGAGGTTGGGAAGTTCATGGCAGTAACCAAAAGAAACACTTTGGAAAAAAACAGGATATTTGGACAAACCAGGATATTTAACTTTGGCAAAGCTGCAACACTCATTAAATAGTTTCTTTCCCCAAGGCAGGATTGCTCAAAGGCCTGTCCAATTTGGCCTTGAACATTTTCAGCTACAACTTCTCTGGGGGACCTGTGCCAGGGCCTCACCACTGTGAAAGGGAAGAATTTCTTCCTATTTTCTAATCTAACCCTGCCCTCTGACAGTTTAAAGCCATTTTCTCATGTTCCTATTACTCCATACCTCTATAAAAAGTCCCTCCCCAGCTCCCTTTAGGTACTGGAAGGCACTCCAAGGTCTCCCTGAATTCTTCTCTTCTCCAGGCTGAGCAACCCTGACTCTCAGCCTGTCTGCAGGTCAGCTCTGGTTATCTTTGTGGTCTCCTCTGGACCCAGTCCAACAGGTCTCTGCCCTTCTAATTTTGAGGAGTCCCAGAGGTGGAGGCAGCTCTGCAGGTGGGGTCTCAGCAGAGTAAAGGGGCAAAATCCCTTCCCTTGACCTGCTGGTGCCACTCATTTNTCTTCTCCAGGCTGAGCAACCCTGACTCTCAGCCTGTCTGCAGGTCAGCTCTGGTTATCTTTGTGGTCTCCTCTGGACCCAGTCCAACAGGTCTCTGCCCTTCTAATTTTGAGGAGTCCCAGAGGTGGAGGCAGCTCTGCAGGTGGGGTCTCAGCAGAGTAAAGGGGCAAAATCCCTTCCCTTGACCTGCTGGTGCCACTCATTTTGATGCAGCCCAGGACAGAGTTGGCTTTTGAGGTTGTGCCTGCACCTTGCTGGGTTATATTGAGCATCAACAACACCACCAAATGCTTCTCCTCTGGGCTGCTCTGGACCCCCTCTCTGCCCAGTCTGTGTTAGTTAAAGTGTTATTAAAGCAATCTTTAAAGCATTTAGATTTAGGTTGTTAAACTTCTGTGTTGAGAGAATGGAAAGCTGTTATGGAAGAGGAGCTTCACTGCAGGTATCTTTCCAAAAGAAAGACCCATCCCTGGCTCTCCTACAAGCTTTAACTTCATCACTTCTTATGACAAATGAGGCCAAAGGATGCAGTGCTTTTCCTTCCTTCTCTGTTCTTCCTGGCTTTCTTCCCAGAATCTGCTGTTGCTCAGACTTTAATTTGCCTCTTACTCTCTCCAGCAGCACGTTTGTGCTTTCAATATTCTGGATTTACACCGTTTGCTGGTGTGAGTTAAAAGCCCATTTGCAGCTGCCGTTGTGTTAAGTGGGTTTATGGCTGCCACTGCCTCCTGTGTGTGGGTTGCTGTGGGCACACCCGCAGTGAAACACACAGGAGCCCGTGCTCTGTCCGCTCAGCCAGAGGTCAGGGGAAGGCTCAGCTCTGTCAGGTGCACAGCATTTAGAAATGATGGTGTGCTGGTTTGGGTCCAACTTGGGAGGAAACCTCTGAAAGGGGTCCCTCTTGAAAGGCAGATCCAAGGCACGCCTCCTTCACCTGGTTGGGGACATAAATTTCCTTGGAGAAAAGTGGAAAAAACTATTTCTTTAACAAAACACCCACAAGCATAAAGAATGAGTAATCTACACAATAAAACTCTGTTGCCTTTCTGACGAGATGGCAATTTCAGATGNAAAACCACCAAGAGAGTTCTCCCTGCCCGTGCAGACAACACAGAGAGAGAGAGAGTCCCGGAGAAGTCCACGCTGAGGGTGTTATCTCTGTGTTTTTTAAAAACCACTACTTCACCGCTTGCTCTGAGATTCAGGCTTAAAGGTAAAACACTTATTTCTGAACTGAACAGACGACTGGGGATAAAAGCATGGTAGAGTCAGCCTAGGAGAGATGGCTTTAATAAGGCTGGTGAGGCAGAGGGAAAACGCTGCTGCAGGACAGTGCCCGGGAGCTGACAGGTCCCACCAGTGACAGCTGGGAAGTGCTGCTGGGGCTGTGAGTGCTCACACAGAAATAAATAAATACCCTACAGAAAGTGGCCTGTGCCTGCTCTGTGCCACCGACATCACCTATTTCACCAATATTTTGTTGTCACCGCTCTGTGTCTTTTTCTTTTTTTGGTTTGTGAGCACCACGATGCCCGATTTTAGTGCTTTACAGGGACAGCCAGAGACCCGAGGGGTGTGAAACCATCAGTAACTCAGGAAGGAATTTACGGGTTGTTGTTGTTGTTACTGGTAGACATTTACTGAGTTTAATTCGGCAGATTAGGGGGAGGAAATGCACCCAGGAATGGAGGGCAGGGAAGGAAAGAGAAAAAGACTGAAGTGTGTTTTATCAACTTTTAAGAACATTTAAAGGCGCGAATTACCTGAGTGCATTTTTTTATCGTATCTCACACCAGTGTTAGCCAAAGGGAAGAGCCCGAAATAGAGCAGAAGTTTCTGTCAGACAGCTTTGACCCTCTGCACCAAAGACTTGAGGGCCTGAAGAAATCTTGTGCATGAGTTAGAGGGTTAAATGCACATTATATCACATGTAAGTGAGCAAGGCTGAAGCACAGAAAAGGCAAAGTCTCAATGCCCACGCTGCTGCCTTCTAGAGGGTGTGAGCAAGAAATAGGAGCTGGATTCACATAGTGCAATAACGGCTGAAAACTAAAGAAAAACAATGAAAACTAAAATTAGGAGGACTTTTCCCAGCTGGACTTTTATGCTGGTTTGAGCATAGTGGTATTTCAGAAATACCCAAAAGACACAACTCTGACTTTCTACACTCTTAGTTGAAAGAAGGCTCATTTGGAAATTGAGTTTTACTCGTACTGCTTATGATTTTGATATGTTGGTTTACAGAAGGGAGGCATATATTAAAAGTAATGAAGTAGCACTGGCATTTCAATGCTGCTCAATTACAGCACACGTCTCTTGAGGATGGCAGTTATTAGACTACAGGTGTGACTATAACCTGCGTGTCTCTGGAGATGACTTTTTTGGCCACGTTTGAAAAAATAGCATAAACCTGGTTGCTTTTGTAGTCCGTTTTTTAGCTCTTGGTTTTATGGGAGGGAGGAGGACAAGGGAAAAGGTGGGGAAGAACTCGGCAGAGGGAAGCAAATAAATGAGAAGAGTGATGTTAGCTATTCCAGGAAAGTAAAGAAAAAAGAAGGCCACTCCTGGCAGTGCCCCAGGAAAGTGCCACTCAGCTATGACTGATTCTCCTGGGGAGAGCTGCTTCCCTTCTCGAGGAGTCCCGGAAGACTCCTTTGAGAACTTGCATTTACAAGTGATTTCAAGGATGTTCCTCTATCAGGGCTGCACATCAGAAACTATATAAATTAACACTCTCATTAGAGCCCATGAGTAGTTAACAGATTGTCTCTTGAGAATCACCTGAGAACATCCCTATTTAAATGTAAATGCAGCTTTCCCTCGGGGCTACATGGATTTCTCTCATGGAAAGCACAGTAAAGAGCAGGGCAAGTGAAAGGGAACTTTTTTGTGCACCAGTCCTAAGGGATGAAGATTTCTTTCTCTCCAGGTAGAATTTGTTACTTGTGTACTTTAATGCCCTGTAAGTCAGTAAAACATAACCCCAAACCATTGTGTTTTCACATACTGGTCAAGTAAAACTAATTCTGCAGTTTCAGAAAAATCCCTTTTCAGTGGTTATCACTGTGCCTATTTTGATGCTGGATTGCCCCTAAAAGGAAATACAGTCCTTTAGGAACAGAGGTCCTGGGTCAGAGAAAAGGCAAAAAATTCTGGTGTCAGCTGCACAGAAAACACAACCTTCAGGAGGCCCTCGGAGTCACATTTTGGATTTGTGTCCCTTTCTGCTGGCCAGCTCCTGCTCTTGTGCTTCCACACTTAGCAGCAGCCAAAGCTTGAATTGCTGCAAGGCTCCTGTGAAGAATCTGTTTCTTTGCCTGAGTTTGTCTGGAAGCCTCAAAAATGAGGACTTTTTATTCGGAGGTTGCAGAGCATCTGCCAAAACCAGGGGTGTAGAGCAAGGAGGAAGGAGCTGAGGCAGTCCCGTGGGAAAACTTGTGAGAGGCTGGATGGTAAAACTGCCTCCATGGCTGGGGAGAGCCCCAAGGAAAGGGCACAAGTGCAAGAACTCTGCCTGGGAACACTGTGCTGTGCACAATTTAGGCTTACCTGCTCTCTATTTAGTATTGAGCAGTTGGTTTTACAGTCTTTCAAAAGCAAATGCAGAATTCCCTTTGAATAAACTAAATTTGCTGTGCTGAAGGCACAGCTTGAGCTAAGGTAAGTTTGCACCAAAATTTGCTGTGCTGGTTATGAGAGGCCTGGTGAATAAAGCAGAAATGCTTTCACATGGTTCTGCTAGAGACAATTCCTTCCTTATTTTCAAACCAGTTCTGCTGCTAGATACCTGGTTTTGTTTTCCAGAACCTCAGGTTTGTGTCTCTCCCCTGGGAGTCAGGTCTCTTCTTCACTGTCCTCACCCTTCTTTAAGATACTGAGCAACTTCATTGAGCATTTATTGTGAGGGCTTGATCCAAAGCCTGTTGGTCTCTCTGCTTTCTTCAGTGAATTTTGGTTTGTACAGCTCAGTTCAGGCTGGAGGATTCCCTTATCCTATTAGAACCTCTAAAAGTTACTTCAGGCCCACCAACAATTGGCACAGCTGTTCTTTGAGTCTGTGCAAGACCCTTGGAAACAGGCTCTCCATGGATCTAAAAACTGTGAATTGACAACCACTGAACTAAACAGAGTTCAAATAATTCCTGGAGCAATAATGGATACTTTTAGCTGCTTCTTCCTCTCCCAGCTCTGATCAAAAACCTTTTCTGGTTTACCTTAATGGGTAGAAGGCAGTTTGAGCAGTGCACTGACAAATGAATGACTACAGGAAAGCACAATTGCTTCAAGGAACTTACCCTTCACATGAGCCACTAAAGGGGAAAAAGTAAAATTGCTTCATATAAAACTCCATGGTTTATTGCCTAATCTAGGAAAGGGTAGTAAAATAGTATTGAGTTGGAAATTTTTTAATTAAACCCATGCTTGATGACTTAAGGTTTGTTTATGATTTCTAGCAAAGATTAATGCACAATAGCGAGCCCAACAATTTATTATTTCAGAGCTTGTTGTCATGTAATTTGTAGAACTGAGTGAAAAAGAGATTATTACATTCAAACGAATTTATTGTTCTGTAGCCTGGGGTTTTTTCTTTTGCTTGTGTTTGGCTGTTTTTTCATAAAGTAAAAGTAAATAAATTAAAGAACTGAAGCAACTCTTGGACTTTCCCCAGAGGAGTGGGCTGCTCACACAGGCTTCAGACCAGGAGCTCTAAACTCTATTGATCAAGGCAGAAGGACTGGGTTTCCTCAAAGCTGTAATCACATGTTGTTATAGATGTAAAATAGAAGTGGGTAAGTCATTGGTCTAATCTTTAAAACAGCCTGTTATTAAGGGAGAGATTTAGGATATAAAATTGCCTGAGAACATGTACCTTTATATCAGTCTTGGATTTTTTCAAAACTTTATGGAAGAGGTTTCTCAGCTACAGAACTGGTCACAGGAAAAAAAACCTGCAGAATCCTTACTGCCTACCTCATTTTTTCTAATGAACTAGCTACAACCACCTCATTAAGGAGACTGTGCTTGATCAAACTTTTCTGTCAGTTTTCTTAATCACCAAATTGAATTTCACCTCTTTTAACTTGAGAACCATTATTCCTCACCTTAATGACAGGACTTGATTTAAACTATCCCTTTTCATTCACTATGTTATTACAGTCAAGGATTAAATGTTAAAAAGAAGCCATCCCAAAGTCCCACTGTACTAAAATGGAAATCTTAATTTCACTAAAATTAAATGACACAAATTTTCAGGGCATGGCGGTGTGAAGAACCTCTCACCCCAAAGCCATTTAGAGGTTTCTTCCAGCTGTTCAATCCTTGACCCCATTTGCCATTAGTTCAGGAGCCCCCCTCAATTGTGGGGGGGGTGTGAGGGCTGGGATTTCACTCTGAGCCCCAGAATAATTGCTTTGGCACAACAGAAAGGGGTGGGGAGGAGTGGGAGCAGGATGAAGAACATCTTACCGAAGCTTTTGCTGCAGGAAGTGCTGGACACAATGTGCTTGGAGCCACACAGCAATCAGAGCAGGCTGCCAGCAGGATTTTACCCTTAATGCTTCCAAATGCACCTAAATGATAATTTGGTGATAGGAAATTATGACTAACTGAGTGTTAGCTGTACAAGGTGTGTATGCTGAACATCTGGGCACTGATTTTTACCCTTCTCATAAAGTCTTGAACAAGGCTTGAATTCAAGTCTGAATTTGGATGTCCATACAGAGAAGTTAGGCTGACACTGGCCATGAGATCTTTTAGAACTGGGGTATGTTTATGTCACTCAAGTGAAATTTTTCAGAAAAATCTGAAATTGCCCTGAGAGATTTTCCTTTGAAAAGTTGAGGCCTCTGTCAGCAAAGCAGAGATGCCTTGGTGTGGTTACCTAAAACAGAGGCTAGAAAAAATTAAGAGAATAAAAGCAGATGTTTATTAAAGGCCTTCAATAGGTACACCTTGGGCAGTCAAAGCCTCTGAGAGCTACACCCAAGGTGGAAAATGGGCACGAGTTTTTCATACAGAAATAAGTTTGGTTCATTTGCATATCAGGGTTAATATTCCAATTACAGCTTCAGGTAATGAAGTCATATTCCGTCAGTTTGGTCCCCCACAACTCACTTTTGTTCAAATATTTTGGGGTCTGAGACAGTGAGGTGTCCTTGAGTTTCCTCCTAGAGAGGAATTGTTTTGTCTGAACAAAACAGGAGAACAGCAGCTGACAGGCTGTGGAGCTTTAGAGTTATACACGAAAGCAGTACAGGATCTGAGAAATATAACAGCTGAATCCTAAGGCATCAGCAGCAGTTGCTGGGCTGAGTGCTGTTCCTTTGTCACTGATTAAACATGGAAGACAAGGCCATGTGAAAGCACATCCCTGTGTGCTGGGATATTTCTGGTACCTGGCTGGACCCACAGACAGCAGAGCAGCCCCAGCTGTGACAGCCTTTCAGTCACAGGGACAGCAGAGATGTCCCTCTCTGGGCAGGGACAGGGACCTCACCAAACAAAACGTGACCAGAGCCCAGAGGGGCCTTTCCAGCTACTTACATTTACAGAAAATGTGAATATCTGCTGTCAGTCTGTGCCATTCTGTACAGCTGCCAGAGCAGTGTTCCAAACCCCTGCACTGAGTGTTCCTCCCTGCTGTGCTTTGAGTGCAGACAGACAGAGTGCCATATATTTTATTTAACCCCTTCTGTGCCACTTTGGGCTGTGAGACACAAGCTGAGTGCTGGGAGGTTGTACCTGGTTCAGCTCCCTGAGGCACAGGCAGCCCTGGCAGGGTGTAACACCCCAAACATCTCCCAGGACTCGTATAGAAGGTGGATCTGCTGGGATTCTCTGGGGTGCTGGAGCAGGCCAGAAGCCCTGGCAGTGCAGTGACCATCCATGAGATGCTGGAGTTGAGTAGAGCAGCAGATGTTGCCCCAGTGCCATGCATGGGAGGGCTGCCAGCTTTCCAAAGAGCCAGAGCATCCCTCAGCTGCTGGAGGATCATCCATGGAGCCAGAGCATCCCTCAGCTGCTGGAGGGTCACCCATGGAGCCAGAGCATCCCTCAGCTGCTGGAGGATCATCCATGGAGCCAGAGCATCCCTCAGCTGCTGGAGGATCATCCATGGAGCCAGAGCATCCCTCAGCTGCTGGAGGATCATCCATGGAGCCAGAGCATCCCTCAGCTGCTGGAGGATCATCCATGGAGCCAGAACATCCCTCAGCTGCTGGAGGGTCACCCATGGAGCCCTTCTGGACTCCTTCTCCTGTCCTCCCCTCCCTCAGAGGATGCTGTGGCAGAAGGGATTTGTCCACAGCCATATCTCCTTTGCTCCAAGACCTTTCTCCCATTATTTCTCATGTCCTCATTCTGACCTAGTGCTGTTTCTCCTTTTTGTGCTCATCCTACACCCCCTGGGATTGGGGCACTCTTAGCTCTAGCTTCTACTTTGTCTCTCCAGCTCTTTTACACAAATCCAGTGGAGCAATGGGACCTCGGAGCTTTCTTTTGAAGTGTTTTCATCTTAAGATTCCAGATTTCACGGATTTCTCCCTTCCTCCCTCCTTTCTGTTGTAATAGAGGAAAGATTTTCACATAATGCTGTAGGTTCTGAAGCTCAAATGAGAGACATTGATAAGGAATAAGAAGTGAAGCCATAGGAGTGGAGCAGAAGTGTATTCTGCATCCAAAAAACATACTAGATGATGCATGAGGAAATAATAATAATAAGGTTTCAAATTATTATTGTCCTTTAGCAACCAGGAATGAGAGTTACTGCTGCCATTTCATGATAGCTCTCCTGGAAGGGCTCCCAAGATGCATTATCCAGCTTTGTGACTGTGTCTGATGTGCCTCTGGTTTATGTATCAGTAGTAGAACAGCTCTAGACAGCTTTTTATATTTAGCAGCAGGTTTGTAAAGATGAAGAGAAATGCACCTGCATTGTTCCCGTGGCACCTGAGCACTTAAATGTCTGTTTCTGTTTGAAACCCTTTGTGTTTTAATAACACACAGAGGCATCAACAGAGATGTGAACTCTATTGTGTGAGACACCAAGTGAGCATGAGACTGGCAGCACCTGCCCCAAGAAACAGACTCTCTAAATAGACAAAACAGGCACTAAAAGGTATATTATCTCCATTTATAGGTAAGACCATGGGATAAATGAAAGCTCTTGCAGTTACACACAGTCTATAATTGTAGTAGTCATTGAACCTCTAACTCTAGATTTGCAGACCTGGGTTTTTTAAAGAGAATAACTGCTGCTGCTAAATTGGAAACAATTTCTGTCTGTTAATAATCAAGATGTGAAATGAAGTAATGCAGGTATTGAGACAGAAAGGTGATGTGTTCAGATAGCACCTCATGGGGATGTTTCACAGGAACAGACATTAAGAAACAAATCAAGATTTTTTCATTTTAAACATGTGGAAAAGTGCAACCTAAAACAAAATTAGAAAGATCCTCAATTGTCCTTCACCACTTTTATGCCTCTGGTGTTCCCTAGGTTTACTGGAGGTATTTGGGTTTTAAACAACACTAAGGAAAAATCTATATTGCCCTAAAAGCCTATCCCAGAGACTCATTCAATGGGGATAAGACCTCAGTGCAGAGTTCACTGCTGAATTACCTGGGTCCCAGCAGAAGCTTTCCCAGCTTTAAAAGAAATCCTCCAGTTTTTATATGTATTTACATTTAGTTACTCTAGTTAAAATACAAGAGGAGAAAATACTCTCTCACCCATCCTAAAATTCAAAGGCTAATAAACCCAATATTTCTTCAGAAAAGGAAGAGTCTTTTGAGATTATCAGATCCACTCCCCACTATTTTTAAGTCAGATGTGCAGCCCTGACACTTTGTTTTCTGCAGTGGGTGAGCATCTGCATGTGGCAGGTTTATGGAAAATGAATTCCTCACCTTCAGTGAGGCCTAAGGAGAGCAGTGGTGCCATCTGCACTGATGCCATTTCAGCCAGTTCATGGACCCCTGGGATGTCAAGGCATCCACTCTCCTCATTAATCCCCCATTCCACTACAATAAACTTCTGCAGAGATGGCAACACACTGCAGATGGAATTAATCCACCATGGCAGGAGCTAATTAAGAGAACAAATCTGAAGCAGTGCCTTATGGCTTTAATTCCCTTTTTATACCTGCAGGGCAAGGACTGTTAAAAATGAAAAGAAGTTAAGCATAAGCTGGCACTGGCTTTAACCATGTCTCAAATACTATTTTCAGTAAAGCCTTGGATCAGACTTGAAAATCAAAAATTAATGGACTATGAGAAGAACAGAGGAAAAGTTTTCATTAGGAATGCTCAAAAATCAACCTGAGCACTCTCCTCAGAAAGCTGATGCACTTAATCTCAGCATCAAAGCAGAGTTTTGTAGGGTGGCAGATATTTCTAGGAAAGAGTATTTAGACAGATACAAAAGGTCTTTTCAGGAGCAAGAGAAGTATAAATTATTAGAGATTGTATCTTTTAGAGCAAGAAATACAACAACACCTTGTGGAGGACTATCAGGGTAAGAGCAACCATCTGTGCTTGTGTCTTCCAAAGGGGAACTCTCTTTTCATAGATTTTGGAGCTTATGATCTTCATTTAAAAAATTAATAATCCTGAAGCCTTTCATTATCTACCAGTTTGACTCTCTCATGACCCCTCACCAGCTAAAGCCAAAATCAGGGGATAATGAGAACAAAAGCCTCTGCACATGATTTTGTGAGATAGGAGTGCCTGTATAGAAATGACCAATAGCAGAGGAAATGATTTAGATATGCCCAGGAGCATATGGGAAATGTTAGAGTTACTGGTGATCTGTGCAGTATTCATGTGTAAAACCTTGACGTGTGTTTTCTGGAGCAGAGCTTTACAAGATGTGTTATTTCAAACTTCAAGAGCTCTGTTTGTAGCCCACTGAAGCATGTACTTGGCTTTAAGCTTATGTTGAAGACTGTTCTCTCCTTGTCAAAATACTTTGGGCTAAATACACAGAGGATGTAAGATTAGTATTATGTGATCTGTCTTAAGGACCTGTGCTATCACAGAGGAATTCCCAGTCCTGGCTTTACATTTGAGGTTCTCTAGGCAGTGAAGGTGCTGGTACCACAAAAACAAGGGGGAACTTGATAAAGACAGCAGCAGAAAATGTTGAGTAATTGATATTTTTTTTCCCAGGAACTGAGGCAGCTCCTCTGATAGAAGAAGCCTCATGTTTTCTCCTGGAGTTAATTCCTTCTGCTCTTACTTGTCAAACCAGAATGGTGGAAAAAATAGGTCAGAGGTTGCTTTTATTTGTGACAGTAACAGCAAACAGCACTGGGATTCCCACTGCAGCCCAGATCAGTGCTCTGAACACATCAGGTGGAATAAAAGTAGGCCTATGGGGAATTGCCTTGCAGCAGTCAGATCCAGAGATGTGTCTGCACTGGGATATTTAGGAGATGGAGATGTTGTTAGACCAAGAGTCAGCTACACCTGTGGCTTTTTTTTGAAGACTGTGTTTCTGTCTTGAATATCTGGCAGTGTGTGAGGCTTGGTTTCCTTTGTCCTTTTCCAGATCTGGGCAGTGGTTCCCACTGCCAAGGACTGTGTCAGGGTCATGGTGCCAGTGTTGCCTTTTTCAACTTAGAAATGAAACTCAAGAGACATTTAGTGTAGGAGGTAATATAAAAGTGTGTCTTTATTTGGAGACCTCCAGGACAAGTTATGGAAGGATGTCCACAAAACTCCACCCACACAGGCTGAAGCCAGTTTTTATAGGTTTTGTGAAATTAGCACAATTGATAAAAAGCACCAATTAGGAGGACAAGTGGAGATGCAGTTCCCTCCCCCCAGGTCGAGTCCCTTCTCTGCAGTCACCCTCCTTGGTACCAGCTGTACTTTTTGTCCAGGAAAATGTCCATCTTGAAGAGCTGTTCTCAACCTTGCATCCCAGGAAGAACCAAAATAGGATAGGGATGTTTTACCCCCAGGGCTGGGAGCCCTGGAAATTGTTTTGTCTTCCTGCCTAGGGAAAGGGCATGGAAAAGTACTGGGAAAATAAGCTAGAATACAATAATAGGTTACAGAGCTCCCAATATAGGTGTGAAGAATACAGAGAACATAGAAAAAAAAGGCAAAAACCAAGATGGCATCACTAGGAAGTGGGGCAAAAATGGCCTGCAGAAATCACGCTTAGAAAGAGAATTGTGAGCTCAAAAGTGAACAGCCAGGAGGAGGAGTTGGGGCATTGGTGTCCCGAGGGGAGAAGGACAATTCAGCATCCCCTGCAATAATTACATTGAAAAGGGGAATTGTGACCTCAAAAGTGAATGGCCAGGAGGAGGAGTTGGGGGACTGATGTCCCAAGGAGAGAAGGACAATTGCAGCATCAGTGGGCAAAGCACAGCACAAATGGATCCCCAGCAGAGGCACCTGAGACAGACTAATGCAGAGCTGTGCTTCCTTTGAGGCTCTATCAGCCCTGGGATATTTCTGCAGGCTGTGCCTTCCTATTGCCACAGCTTTCCTGCCTGCTAAAGTCAGGGGGGGATTCTGTTTCCCCTCCAAGTTCAAGGTTACTCTTAAGCACAGACATTAATTGGATTGGAAACAAGTCCTTTGCTGAGTTAGGGTCAGACATTCTTACATCCCACGTGCAGAGCATCTCATTAAAAGAATTTGTCTGATTTCAAAAAAGATAACAGCTTGGGAGAACATGAAATGTGCTTTTGGTCAGGGTATTTGTCACTTGCTGTGTGCCTGTTGCTTGCAATGAATTAGAATGATGTATTCTTAAATCCAGCTGAAAGCTGGTTCTGGACAATTAAGATTGATTTTTGTGTATGGATCCCTGTACTCTAATAACTTACATAGGGACAGACATCTTAAATAGAGACCTCATTATTTTCCAAACTATGCAAATGTCTTACATTTCACTGCTAGATTATTAATATCCAGTTGCTTGTATGTGATGAGACAGAGTCTGTATAAATTTTTGAAAAAGTGCCTCTGAGCACTGATGCTACAAAAACATCAAAGTTACTACAAATCCTTCAGTCAGACAGGGCTCCTAGAGGTTTGGATTGTCTCAAAGTGAGCAATTTAAGCTTGAACTGCAAGATTGAATTTTTAGAAGGATTGCTATGGGGAAGAGGAAAAAAATAAGTAACAGAGATTTTGGCCTGTGCTCTCTGGTTGTAGCTCAAGGAAGGCTGTGAGTATTATTGATTGGGGGTTTCACCTTCAACTTGTGAAAAAAGATTGAAGACCTAATTTTACTTGTGGCAGGCAAGCATCAAACCCTGCCTCTGTAACTGTGTGCTCACACAAGCTGCTGGGCCAGGCACAGCTTCATCCCCCTCCTTCACATCTGTGAGAAGAAATTGCAGAAGGCTCTCACAAAAGTCTGGATTTCAAAAGGCTCCAGACAATGGAATACTTAGGGAAGTGTTATTGGGAGGAAAGGACGCGTTGTCCGTGTTGCAGAATTAGGTTCCTTTTTTAAGACTGACCCAAGTTCCATTCCTGCTGCTTTCAGAGCAGTTGTTTGATTTGTAGGCAGGAGGAGCTGGACTTGAATTCTTCTGAGTAGGCAGCTCCTGTGTTGAAGAGATTAGGAGTCTTGAAAGATCTCTAGGCAAAAGATTCCCATATTTATTTGACCTGCAGGTGAAAAAGAATATTTTTATGACATTTGGCAATTCATGCAAAGGCTTTCAACTTAATTTTTCCCTATTGGCTTCTTTCCAGCTAGTTCAGATGGCAGGTTACTCTTTCATGTCTCCCAAACTGGTATGTCTCCAGATCAAATACTCACAAAATCATCCTAGTTCAGTAAAACAACCCCAGCCTTCTACAGAGACCTGTGGTAAGGATCAGAACCCTTGTTTTAACCAGTTTTGTTTTACAGAGCCTTATGTTTATAAACCATTTGATACTTAACTGTGTTATTTCACTTGGTGACCTTAGCAGCTTTGTTTTGGGATTTTATGTGTTTTAAATGAAAATGCTTTTTAGTAGGTGAGCAGAGCAAGTGTGGTTTATTTGTGGTGTTGTACATGAATAGCAAACCTGTTTTAAAACAATATATGGTAACATCATGGGAAGCAGGGAAGGATGGAGAGGAAAATTGGGAGGGGTTGTGGTTATCTTCATTTTTGCCCTCATCTTCTACCAAGTCTGTTCCTCTACCGCCATCAGGAGTGACCATGCCCTGTAAAACACGAGCACTTCCTTAGACTGTTCCTGCTCTTATCAGGTAGAGAGGGATGGTGCTTTTTTGGGCTACCTAAAAACAGAGGCCAGACAAAATTAAGGGGATAAAAAGTGGATATATTTATTGAAGGGTCTTCAGGTACATTTAGAGCAGAACAAAGCCAATCCAGGGGCTACACCCCAAAATGGATGATGGGTCACAGGTTTTCACACTTTTATAAATTTGGTCCATTTGCATATTGGGGGTTAATCTCCCAATTACAGCTTCAGGTAATGAAGTCATTTACCCCAGGTTTGCTCCCACCCAACTCACTTTTGTTTCCATTTCTCAGGAGCTGAGACAGTGAGGTGTCCTTGATTGCCAGGCCTGGAGAGGAATTGTTGTGTCTGCCCAAAATGGGAAAGCAGCAGCTCACACTGTGTGTGGAGTTTAGAGTTCTACACTAAAGAACTGCAGGATTCCAAATCTATGAAAAATATAAAAGTTAAAGTCGTAAGGCATCAGGGCAAAGGCAGGAGCAGAGGTCCTGGGAGGAGTGGTGGGGGCCAGGTGGGGCAGGTCTGGTCCAGGCTGGTGCATCCTTGCTCTGGGCACTTGGTGTCCTGAGAGCCCTGGGGACAGGCATTCACTCCTGGCTCCAACACACCTGGCTGCAACTCTGACAATCCAAGAGATTTTAGAATCAGAAGAGGCTTTGAAGAGACAATTAGGAGTTAAGCTATCCATCAAAAACCTTTAGAAGGCACCTAGGGAGGTTCATACTAGAACTGGGGAGAGGAGGGAGTTTCTAGTTAATTCTTTCTTTTGATATGTGAAGAATAAGGTTTAAGGATTTAAACACTTTCTTAAAATAATGCCTTCGGTTGTGTGGGTGGAAGTAACAAATCTTTCAGCTCATAAAACTGATGCTTCCTATAATTTCCTGATGTTCACTTACCTTGGCTGTTAATGGAAACTTGCATTCCAGCATAAACTCTCATCATCCCTCTGAAAGCAGCAGGAAAGGTTTGTCCCCGGTGACAGCCACGGGCCATTAGCGCCCTGAACACGGTGGATGTGCTCTCCTTTCTGTTCCAAAGCTGAGCAAACAGCGCTGGCTGTGGTGGGCAAAGCAAACAGATGTCCCAGGACTCCATCCTTGCGTGGGAGGATGGGTGATGCAGCATCTCTGGGATGAGTGTGCTGCACAGCCTGGGTGAGCTGGCACTGTCGCTGCTGCACCTGCTCCAGGCTGGTGTCTGGCCAGCATTTCTGCTCTGGAAATCAATACTCTGATTATACAGCTTCTTCTACACCTCGTGGAAGAGCCTTGCAGCACCCAGAGGGAGGATGGAAGTGGAATTGGCTGTCTAAAGGGGGACCACAAACAGAGAGGTGGGAGAGGAGGAGGCAGAGGATGCTGAGAGGGGCATAAATGATACCATGGGAGAACAGCAGAAACACTGCTTTGTTTTGGCTCTTGGGAAATGGTAATACAAGAACCTGGGAAGCCCTGAAGTTTATCAGTGCAGGTCAGGGTAAAGCCACAGCAGGTACCTCATACAGAGGTCAGGATTCTATTGCAGGTGGGAAGGGGTGTGTGGGTGAGTATAGATATTCTGCTTAAATCCAATGCAGAGTTTGTGCACAGCAGGCCAAAATGTAACTTTCTGCCATGGGCTCTAATTGAACACGGTTCAATTTTGCAACATTCATACTCTCAGCTGCTGCCAGGAATGGAACGTTGTTCTTATCTTCTATTTCCTTTCTTGGTGGTATTAAATGAAAAAGAAGATCAGAGTCACCGAACACCTAATTTGCAAGAGAGGGCTTAACTGCTTGTTCCTGGGATTTAAAATGTATTTTGCAAACTTTTATCTGTTTGGATTGAATTTAACTGATTGGAAGTGACATGGGCAGCTTCACTCACTACCCCAGCAGTGCAGTAAAGCAGATGGCTGGCCAAGGCACTGCTCCACTATTAAACAGATCACTGAGGAGCCCAGAAAGAAGCACACTTAGAGCCTTCATGTCTCACAAGGCCATATATTCTCTCTAAGATGAGAGAAAATTAATGTGACCTCTTCATTGGATGGAAAAGGCTTTTCAATTTAACCTTGAGCTAATTCCCTTTACAAAGAAATTGCATAAAAGCAACAATGAAAAATTTTAATCTCCTTATGGGATAAGAGAAGAGATCATCTGGAGTTTATAAAGCATCATAGTTAATGGATTCATTTTAATAATGACAAGTTTATCCACCCACATTGGCAAATCTTGATTATTTTTTTTTTTTTTAATTTTTTTTTTGAGTGCATGCATGCAGATTACACATCTTAAAGCACAGAAGGAAGTGTCATACCAAGAATAACACGAACACTCTCCTGTCTCTCCTTTGGCAGTTGACATGGGAAGCCCCAGCATTCTCCCTCACACTTGGGTCCATCATTTGGGCAATGTCTCTGGCCAGCTTCTCTCTGAATCTCCATGTTTATTAAGCTGATTCATACTCAGATCTTTGGTGTGGCTTCTTTTCACTGCAGCTCTGATTCTCTGCTTCTCCTACTCAGTTTCTACAGCATTGTTTTCTCCAGCATGCACAGAGGTTCCTGCACCCAGCTGTCTGAAGTGCTTTCCCCCGTGCCCTTTGCCAGCTGCTGCAGCTGTGGAACCTCTCTGTGTGCCCTTCTGCTCCTCCCTTTTGTTGTTTTGTGGTTTGTTGGGCCTTTTTTTTTGTACCACGACCAGCATCAACTGTTTACCTTACCTTTAAAGGCCCTGCTCTATCTCCTCATGTCCCCCTTTCCCCTTCTTTTATGCTGCCAGGGCAGTGCCTCTCTTTCCATCTGTGCTCCCTCAGCCCTACACATCTGGAAGGGGATGTGCTGCTCTCCCCTCTGCCCTCCTCTGTTTAAACCTTGCTTTGCCACACTCTTAATGCAATTTCTGACTGCTGCCAACACCACTGCTGTGCTCTCCTTGCTCCCTTGGCTGCCTTTCTGCCTCAGGCCCCCATGTCCTGCTGCTCTGTAGGAACCCAGGGGAAGAGCCTGTCCCTGCTCTTTGTGTGGAGAGCACAGCTCCCCGTGTTCCAACCCTGCCACCACAGCTCCTGGGCTCTAGAGGAACACAAATAATTAACAGCAGATCTTTTCCCCATCTTCTGGAAATGCTTGTCAGCCTCGTGGCATTTCCTGTTAAAGTTTAGGGAGCCTTGTGAAGCAAAGCTTGAAACTGGGGAAGAAAGCACAGTGGATTATCAATTCAGGGATAATTCAGCACTGTCCTACACTGAGTGTTCACCTTCCACTTGCTGAATATATTGAAATTCTCTAAGCAAGGCTTAACTTTGCCTCAGCAGACACCTTATAAGCTGTGAAATTCCTCTGCCTCAGGTGCACGTGTTTGTCTGTTGTTGGTGGCTCTGCAGTTCTGCTCCTTGCTTTCTGTATCCAGCAGGCATCCTGAGGTATTTGTTAGAGTAATTGCAAGTTGCCAGCTGGGAAGCGAGTTCGTGCTTCTGCCCAACCATTTGGTTGGATCTAATGTGGAAAGGGAAAAAGAAAAAAAATCCTCTTTCTGTTCTGGCTTTGCAAAGGCTTTCTGAAGACTCAGGATCAATGAAGTCTCCTTTGCCCAGCAGCACCTGGATGGGTAATGGGGGATTTCTGAGGAGTTCCCCAGTGCCTCCTTCAGGACATGAGGAATCCTTAAAACTTCACTACAGGATATGCCCCAAGCAAAAATCTTTGGGAAGGTAATGTGTACTGTAAGCGCTCAGTAAAACCTCCCTTCAGTGCATTTAAATCTTTTCCTCTTCTTAGCACTGCCATTAGTGGGAAAGTCAGAGCATTTCTGGGGAGTTCCACCAGTGCACAGCACATTGATGGCCCTGGAGCCTTTCCCTGGTGGTCTGAGAGGGCAGAGGTGATGGACACTGCTCCAGGTCCACCTCTGCTCTTCCTAACCCTGCAGGTCTGGAGGAGGTTGAAAGAGCAGCTGAGCTGCTAAGTTAAATTTCTGATCATGTTCCCAAGCTTCATGTAATGTGAATTTCTCAGCAGAAAGCACTCACTTTGAAAAAGCTGTAACAAATAATTCCAGCAGAGTGAAATAAAGATTTTTAAGGTGAATCCTGTGCTCACAATAATGCTCTAAGCTAACAAGCCCAGGAGTGAAGAGTTTAGATTTGCTACTCTTATTTTCAGTTTTCATTTGGCTGAGTTTCTCCATTTCCACTGCATTGTCTGAATCAAAGAATTCTTAACAGCCTTGATTTTGTATCTTTTCAAAACTACTTTGGAAATTTAATGTCGGAAAAGCAGAGACATTCTTTGCAATACCAAAGTCTGATTAAATGTACTTGTGTATTTATTAACATTATCTGGATCTATCATTGTCAAGCTGTGTCTTCCAAATCTGCAGAGTAGGAGGGGGAAATCTTAACCCTGAATTTCCTTCTGGGAGGTCCAAAACTAATTTTGAGAGAAACTTCCTCTCTTTTATGACAAACTTGCAGGATTTTAAACCATATATGGCTGGGCTGTAAATGGTGTAGTAATAGTTCCAGATCCCCCTGGATTTGCTATAGGTAGCAAAAAAAAAAAATTGCTTCTGTTAGGTTCTGGATGGGAATATGGAAATTTAATCCATATTTTCAGGGATCCTGTGGTGCCCACTTCTTCACAGCAGCAGCTGCATTTTTGAGAGTCCTGTTCAGTGATTCCCACAAGTTTGGTCACCAAGTGTCCCTTGGCTGAAAGGTGCACAGCTGCAGGCCTGGGCACAAAGAGGCTGTGAGCCCTAAACCTGGAGACTGAAGTGATTTCAATCTCTGCTGATAATCTCTGCTTCCAATTTTAAAAGCAGGAAGCTCCCCTTGTTGGATGGGATGATGGAATGGCACGTTCTCCTCTGATGCCATTTTGGTTTCTACCCTTTTTTTCTCTTATATATTCTCTGTATCTTTTACACATATACCTGTAGCTTTGTAGCTTCATATTACAGCTTAGTTTCTGCATTTTCCTAGGCAGAAAGAAAAAACAAATTCCAGGATCCCTATGTTGTCTTGGTTGTCCTTAGAAACCAGAAGGCTGAAACCATCTTTCTGAGACAGACTTTTGTAAACAGGGCCTGGAGCTCATCCTAAGGGAGGGAGAATTTGGAAGGTACTAGAACTGGGGGAGTTACTTCAGCAGGAGGGTTCCTAATTGAGGGGCTGTTGTCAGATATGCTAATTTGCAGGATCCATAAAAATTGGACATGCATTGTGTGGCGTGCTTGTCTTTGGCCTTTTCTACCTGGTGAACTTGTGCACCTGAGGATCCTCATATAAAGGTACCCTTTTTATCACCCAGTGTCTGACTGGTATTTTTAGGGCCAGAGGAAAAGGCATCAGCCCCTTCCCAAGCCAGGCTGTTGCTGTTTTTCTGTACCAAACCCTGCAGTAGAGACACCAACACTTGATGTGTGCTCCCCTTCCTTCAAGGCAGAAACATCTTGGAGAAGACCCCCAGGTCACTAACCCAAGCAATTGCAATCCTCTTTTCCCTGGGATGATTTTATCAGTTTCTTCTGGAGGATTATCCATAAATGTCAGCTTTTAAATAAACACCAAAGAAATTTTCTTATTACCCAGCTAATGCCAGGCTTCATTGGACTTCACCTGGTAAAGCACTTGGTCAAAAACCAAATTTTAGTCTCTGGAAGTTGGGAAGACTCATCCCTACACCCACAATGTTGCTTGTGATGCTCTGAAGCTGCCTGCAAATTCTGACCCAGTAAGTTATTTTCTCTTTCCTCCTGCTGAGATATTAAGATGAGGGGTGTCATTCTGCCCTTTTCAGTGACAACACTTCTGTAAGGAGCCAAACCCCACAGCTGGGGCTGGAGGGGCTCTGGGCTCAGGAAGCTCCTCCACTCCATGTCCTGTTATTGAATGTCCACTTGTGTGCAGACCCCAGGGGAGCTGTGCCAGGAGACTGTGCTGGAGTTCCAGCCAAACCCTCCTGCCTTTCCCTGCTTTCCTCATCCAACCACTTCACAGCTACTGTATCATCAATCAGAGATGGTCACCTCTGCTGTGAATATTCTGTAGCCTAATAAGCAAGATTTCCTTCTCAACACAGAGCAAGGTGCTGAGTTTGAATGCAGAGTCTCCATGTCCCTGGGCAGTTCTCTGGCTGCCAGGCTCTGCTTTGGGAGCCCCTCGTATCCATGGCTTTGGGAAAAGTGCCCAGCATGGGAATTGCTGTTGGACCATCAGTGTTTCCATTTTGGTTCAGCTGACAAATTTGCTCATTTATGAGTTCTTTGGAGCAATGTGTTTCTCTCACCAAACTGGTAATTTCTCCATGCAATTCTGGTTCTTCCTACTTCTCTGTCAGTTTTACTTATTGTCAAGGAAAGAGGGGGGGAAAATGCTCACAATAAGTAAAGAGCTTGCTTTTTTCCCCCCCTCAAATGTGTTAATTAGTCACTGAATAATTTACATGGATGATTCTTAGTTCACCAGTTGTTTATGAGCAGTTCATTACCTGTGCTCAAATTGCAGATGTTTTGGTTAGGTACATGAAATGCATCACACTTGTGATCTTTCTTTTGGGGTAGTTTCTCTGATGTCAGCAGAAGCTCTCCCCACCTCTAGCAGCACTAGACCTGAATTAAGCTCAGTTTAGGTCTTTCCTGATTACAGAACTCAAGAAAAGCTTCCTAAAATCAATGCAGTCTTTGTGTTCATGACTGTCAGCCTTGGGTTGCAAGTTCTTCTCAGCCATTTGGGAGAAAACAGAGAGAACAGAGGTGTCAATTTCTGCACGGGGAGTGTGAGAGAACAGGCTTGTTTTTTCTGTATGCCCTTTCATAGGTTCTTGAGCAGTTGCCCATGGATCCTGGTCCAACCTGGGTAGATTCTGGGAGAAAATCATGGGATTAAACCTTGAATTAACCAGGCTCTGGATGTGAAAGCTCACAGCTCTAAATTGGCTTTGCTCAGGGCTGTCAATGTCATTATGGATGCACTTTTTTCCCAACAATTTTCCAGTCCTTTAGTCTTTCCTCTCTGCAGACAAGCTTTTCTTGCCACCTTTGATTTCTGTAACAGCCACTGGTTGATTTAAAAAGAGCTGTATCTCTGAGGACAGCTTCAGCTGCCATTCTCCTTAAACCCTCTTGGTTCACCATTGCCACGGACAAACAGAATTCTTATTACCTTTATGAAGCTGAGAAAAAGGTAAAATCATCATTGCTAGTCTACAAACAAGAGTTAAATACCTGTCATCAAACGTAAAGAGGAGTAAATACGGTATAAATTATTCTAATAGGTTTGCACAAAAAAGAGCAATTAAACTAATGTAGTTTGACTTCTTTTCAATTAATAATGTACCCAATCATTTTTACATTGTTTGGAAAGACTATGTGCAGATAATATTGTCTTATGGCCTATTTTTTTTGCATGCAATTAGTTGCATACATTTGCTGACAGGCTAATTTATGAGCAATTGCTTTAAAAGCAGAACTATTTTGCATTTAATTACGTTGGGTTGTAATCCATCTGTTGACAAATTTGTGTGTTTTGCTATTTATTTGCTAATGCGTTCCACTACTCCAGCATGATCAGTCATACAAGTTGAATATTTTGTTGATTATATAAATACCATAGGGTAATTAAGGGCCAGATGTATGGCTGGTGGGAATGACTAGTTGTGGTATTTCTTCCCCCCTCCAGTTGAACTTTTTATTACTGCTCTGTGGAGAGTGAACAAAACTATGATTAAAGCTGGAATGCTGTGGCTGCTGTTTCTCAGCAGCTGGAGCAGGGGAAGGTGGGGAGAAGCAAATCTCAGGATGGGGCCCTTGGGTTCTCTGTGCCCAGGGCCTGCTGGCAGTTTGCTTGTGCAGAATTTATCTCAAATACCTCGGGTTCAGCAGCAAACTGATACTCCTGGAGTGGGAAACAGAGGGCAACCTGGGAAATCAAGCCAAGCTTTCTGAATTTGCTGCTCTCACTGCTGTGAGGAAGAGGAGAGGTGAGCTGGGTGTCAGGGTCCTGCATGGGAGGTGCCTTTGGATGGCAGGTGCTTGGACATGTGAAGCCTGAAGTGGCTCCCTAGAAACAGAGACCTGACAGGAGGAAGGGAATAAAGGTGGGTATTTATTGGAAAGGCCTTGCAAGGCTCACCCTGGGGAGCCAGAGGCTGCTCTCACAATGGAGCCCAAGATGGGCCCCGAGTCACGAGTTCTTCACCCCTTTAGAGCTTTGCTCCATTTGCAGATCAGCATCAATTCCCCAATTCAAACTTTAGCTAATGATGCCATTTCCCCAAGCTCACCCCCCCTTCTCAAGCTGTTGGGTTGCACATTTTGGGCCCAGGACAGGCTGGGGGTCCTTGGAGAGCAGCTGGGAGAGGCTTTGTTGTGTGCATCTGCAGATGAGAGAGCAGCAGCTCCCAGGCTACAAAACACCTCAGTTACATTCATCACATGGAAAGCAGGAACACTTTCTTTCATTAAGGTTTTTTACTTCATTGACCCACTGAACTGTGGATGCAGGATGGAGAGGGGGAGTTGTTGGGAGAATGTTGTTTCTCTTGGCAATTACTGCTTGGACTGACTGCAGAGTGATGCTGTTTGGGTGTAAGAAATACAGTTTTTTTTCCTAGTACCCTTGAGAGAAAAAAGAGGTATTGAGCAGAGGGGTTTCGAGATGGGTGTGGTACTTGACTTTTGCATCATCCTTGGAGGTAAAAACAGGAAGGCTCAGAAAAATGTGGCCCAGGCATGGGCTGGTGGCCAGAGGCAGAGGAGCTTGCTTGCTTTGGCTCCTTTAGTGGGCTGTTCTCTCAAGACCAGCTGAGTTCCAGTTGCACCCACAAAAATGACAGCAGCGATGGATAAATCTTAAGACAAAGTCTTGGGGATGTCAGATATACCTGGACACCCCAACACCATCAGAGCACAGGGGGACAAGGGACAAAGTCTGCTTTGTCCTGGCAGCCCCAGGCACGGGGTGCAGTGTGGGATCCCCTCCATGGGCAGCGCTGGAGTCCAAGGCACAGGAAACCTTTGAGGCCTTGGGCCTGCTCGCTCTGATTTTGAAATGTGTGCTGGAATTGATCTGAGGCCCTGGGAAAGGCTTCCCAACTTAGTGACCTATAGCAGAGGTTTTGGTCTGTGGTTTAAGAAAAGGCATGTTAAGTTAGGTAGTAGAGGGTTTTGAAGTGTGAATTTAGATATAGTGATGCCATTATGATTTTTGCTTTTCATATATCCCTCTCATATTCTTTTTGCTATACACTTTTATATTATATATTTTTTGCTATACAACTTTTATGTATCCCTAATGGTTTTAACCCACATGCTTGTAATTCCTGAAACCGGATAAGTAACTTAGACCCAAAGTTCTGTTAAGTCAAAAGACTAAACAGTAAAGTTGGGAGTCAAAATGCCCCAGACACCAAAGTCCTCTCCAGAACACATTCTGTAAACTAAAATAGACTCATGCAAAATAAGACATTCCTCAATAGGGGGCTTCTCTTGAGCCTCCCATTGGGGAGTCTGTAATAAATATGCTAATACGTTAATGTGCCAAGATCTATAGTTGTATACACAGAGGGTTTGGTCAGGGCATTTTGCCAGGGCACTCTCCTGGGGTGCATCCAAAGAGCCTTAATAAATACCAAGGTAAACCCCTTGTTCCTCTCTAACCGTGGCTTTTATTTTAAGAGCACAGATTAAAGCATCAATGGAAGTGGTTACAGAATAAAGTGAAAAGTTTAAAATATAATAACATAATAAAAAATATAGTGATATGATATAGAATAGAGTAATAGAGAGCTGTTGGTCAGTAAATGATTGGATGAAAAATTCCACAATGTGTCAGATGTGTGATGCAGATGTGATTAACTATTGGTGTGAAAAGGTAAATATATGTATGGGGCAATTACCTATTGGCCAGTTAACCTTTAAGAGACCTTGTAACCCGCAGTCCTGTGACCACTCTTCATATTATGGCTGACTTCTGCATTCCTCTGTGAAGGAATTCTCACAACTCCAGGAGATCATAGCAATAAATTTCACTTTAAAGCATAGCAGAGTGATCCTGTCTCTGTCCCAACCATCCCAATAGGCAGAGCACTGTCACCCTTTCCCACTTTGTCTAACACACCACCCTCTGGTTTGCAGGAGAATTGGTGCTGGGCTGGACTGTCCAGGGAAGAGGAGGGCAGCAAAACCCAGCCCTTGATAATTTAGGCTGCTTAGTTCAAGACCCAAAATAGTTCTAGAGAGAGCCAAGGTAAAAAGCTTGACATCTTCTGATGTCTGTGGTGGCAGGGGCAGTACAGATGTGCTCCAGCTGTTCATTGGCACTGCTGGGAGAGCACAACAGGCTGGGGATGCTTTCCACAATAAAAAGGTTTTTCTAAGGCCTGTGAAGGTGGGTGTTTGTGCACTGGCTTCTTCTGCACTTAGCTGAGGTTCAGATACACATCAGCTTTCTCAGCCTCTGAGTGGGTTTGAATTGAGCCTTGTACTTACCCCATTTTTAGCCAAATGGTTTCTGACTTTGGATTAAAGACAAAGGTCAAATTAGAATTCTTTGTATGCTCTCTAGGTTGGATTTCTGGTTTGTGTCTTTGTGGTTTTAAATAACTGAAATTCTATTTCTCCGGAGTATTAACAGCTGGCAGCTGTACAGATCACAAGAGTTCAGGCATCTATAAAAATATCAGTTCCTTCTGAAGTGCTTTAAAGCATAAATTATAGCTAGATAATATCCTCAGATGACAATATCAGTCTGTGAAAAAGGATTTTCTTTCCCCACCTCCTTCTGCATTTAATCTAGAAATTAAAGACAATAGGGACTGTAATTATCAAAGATGCCACATAATATTCCCTCTTGGGGGTTTCACCTGGAAGTTCTAGTTTCTGCCCAGTGGATGTTGGGAAGCTCAGTTTGATGTTAAAATGCTTTTGTAGATCTGTCTAACAGTCCTCATAAAGCATGATGAAAATAGAGCTTAAAGGAATGGGTGGACACTTTGTGAGAGTCAGACAAATAAATTACATGCTTTTTACTCTCCCAAGCACAGATGACTAGAGTTGTAACTGACTGAATAATTTGCAGTGATTAATTTGAAGAGATTTTCAAGGTTTTCAGTGTTCTTTGAAAATATGTACATTTAACCATCAGTGTGGTTTTTTTAAACATATTTCGGTGTAATTGTTTGGCCTTGAGACTGCTAGCAGGCAATTGTCATTTGAAATCATCCATATATAGACAAATTCCAAGAATTCTGTGATATTTTTGCCTTACATAATAGGGAGTTTCATGAACACAGTTTTATTGCTTAAATTGCAAGGCACATGTTTGATAATATTTGCCATTCTTGCCATTTTGGCTGACCATATCAGACAGTCAGGGAGAGGAGATGGTATCACATAATCCATATAAGTAGCAGGCTGAAATGTGGATTTTGCAATTGGATCTATTTATTATTGCTGTTTTATGGTGGTGATTCCTTGTTAGTGCTGTGAACAGGGCAAATGACTGTGTGGGTGTTCCAGGCAACTGGCATCCTTGAAGGCTTGCCTGCACCTACCTCAAATCATGCTTTTTCTGCCCCTGTCTTCCTAAATTCTCTCTAGGAGCAATATTCTCATTGCAGTTGATAAAGGTTTTGGGTATTTCCTTGTCCTGTAAACTGAGATGATGATGGAGAAGAGCAAGGCAAGGATTGTAAGAGAACAGAAACCCCACCCTGTGCTGCTGAGGTTGGAGCAGGAACCATGGGGAAAAAACAGCAACCTGCTCATGGCCCTGTGCTCTCTGGGTTTGTTTGGGATCAAGAGCTAAAGCAGTGTACTGGGAAGGGCAGGGGGAAGGGGAAAGCAGCTCTGGGATCCAGGGTCTGGGCCCATGACCATGCTGTGCCAGCTGGCCAGGTAGGACTTCTCAGGTATTTAACACATTGCAGAATCATGCTGCACGTCCAGTTTCAGAACTGAAGACAAGTGACTCTCTCCTGAGATCTCTCTGCTGGTTTCCCAGCTGAAGAGGTCCAGAGAGAGCCTGTGGAACTGGAAGTAGGGGAATTCTGAAGCATGATGAGACTCATCTGAAACTTAATCACTGTTGGCCCTGATTTTACATTCAAAATCCAAATAGCTGCAAATACGAGTGTGGGAAACAGCAGTGATTCTATCCCACCTCTTTCATCATGAGATCCTAGTGCCCCCCAGAGTCTGACTTATAAAATCTCTGAGACCAACGGGCTCTCTGCTGAAACAGATGGAAATATTTCATGGCGTGGGGCTTGGACTTCCTCAGTTGTCCTGTCAGCTGTCCAAAGTAATCCAGTTCAAGTGACCAAGGCATGGATATTGCAAATTCCTCCTAAGCTGGAAAAAGAACTCATTGGCCAAATGAGGGCAAGAACTAATTAGTGAGGAGCAAAGGTGTACATCTGCAGATTTGTGTGGTGTGAGGAAGTGAATGCATTCCAACTGCCTCGTTATCTGCTACAGCAGCACATTTACCATCAGCTTCAGGCACCTGCCTGGAGTTCTGTCTGCTGAAGATGACGATGTCCCCTCTGAGGTCATGAAGACTACCTGGGATTTGCTCAGGTCACAGAAGTTAGGTGACACAAATAACCTCTTCATTCATTGTTATGATTCTTCATTTGAGAGCACCCTTGGGCACGTGCTGTGACTCTTGGGGTGTCCTGTGCAGGGCCAGGAGTTGGACTCTGTGATGCTCATGGGTTCCTCCCAGCTCAGCATCTTCTGTGGTTGCTGCTTTGCCTCCCTGGAGCCTGAGGCTGCATTCCCATGCATTTTCTTCTCCTCAGTTGCTGTGGCACTCCCTGCCCAGCAGCTCCAGAAGCAGAAGGTAGCCTGCTACTGCTGCTCAGAGTGTTTGTTTATGAGCATGGTGATACTTCCTCTGCTGTGTCCTGCTAACTTGCTGATTATACTTTATAGCAAACATTAATGTCTAGGAAAAAACCAGATTTTTATCTATTCCCAAGATAGAACATAAAACAAACATCTAAAGCTTAGTAATGCCAAGACGTTTTTAGGAGGCTTTTCAGAACCTGTACTTGACTTCAATCATTCCAAATCTATTTTGTAATTACAAAGCCATTTTATGTTCCTTTGAAACCAATTCTAAAGCCATTTCACAACCACACTGAAAATATCCCATGGACAGAATTTAGACGTTCTCTTTTTTTTTTTTCTTTTCTGCTGTACAGTGGAAAAAGGGGTCTTTGCAGAACTCGAGGTGCTTTTGACCATTTCACTATGACCTCTGTGAAAGGCTTCCCATTCATCTGGGCAGTGCTAGCCCAGAAAAAAGGAAAAGGAAACTCACACAATTTAAAGTTTTAAAGCCAAATGGAGTCACTAACATTTAGTTTCAACTGTGGCACGTGTCACACTGCTTCAGTGAGGATTCCTCTGTCAGGGGGAGCAGCAGAGGTTCACCAGACCACAGTTTCTGAGTGGCTCTGAGGTTTCCTCAGGTGGCTGTGGGGCAGGGCAGGCTGGTTCCCTGCTGAGGAGGAGACAGGTCTGTTCTCTCTCACCAGGTGATGATAACAGTAAAGACAGGTTTGAGAGCCCCTACACAGCCCACCAACTCCAGGGACACAGTGAGGTTTAGATCAGTTTGCCTGTTATTATATTACTTTGTCCTTGACAGTGCTGTGAGGAGCAGGTTCAGATTCATAAAACCATTCATTGTAGGTAACCCTGCTACTGAGGAGGTGTTCTTGGGCTACAAAATAGCATTGGCAAGCAGGGATCATCAACAGCTGATCTCAGACAAATCACAGCTTTATTCAGAAGAAATGTTAAAGCACAAATTCCTCGTCCACATGCAGGGCCAGGAGCTGAATTATGTGCATTTAGAAAGCAATTTACTCATAGCCTATATAATGCTAAGTAAGAAAAGCACAAAGCAGAGGGGAAGGTGAAGATCTGCTTCTGCACCATGAGCATGTTCAGTGTGGGAGCACATGCAGCGAGTCAAAATAATATGCAATGAATTACCAACTGTTATTATGTAAAGTGGCTGGAAATAAAACCCACATTACATAAAAAGTGATGTGATGCTGCTGCAGCAATCACTCTGAGAGCAGGAAGAGCTTCTAAACCAATGTGATCTGGTTCTGGTTTGAAATTGGAGGAATTTGTATGCCCCGAGCATCCTTTTTGGCCTACAAGGAAATGAGCAGGTTTCCTGCTCCCTGTGTTGATGGGAAAAGCAGCTGCAGAGCTGTTCTGTCACCCCAGTCTCAGCAATGCTGCCTTTCATGTTATTAATTCTCAAGATTGCTCTCGCAGCGATTCAGCCTTTAAGATGTGGTTATTGTGCTTTTCATGAGTGAATGGGGAAAAAAACCACCGAGTTCAGCTCTATTTCTTCTTGGAGAATTCCTTAGCAGAAGGAAGCATTCAGTGATCCCCCTGTCTGTGAATGTGGGCTGACAGATCAATGCATTTTTCAGGGCTTTGTTACCCTGCTGAGAATTGATTTGTAACAGATTTTGAGGCCAGACCACATCTTCCCTTCTGGCCAAGGAGAAGTTAATAAGGTAAACACGACCACACAGCCTTGCAAAGTTTCTGGATTATCACTCTGTGCAGGGAGGGAGGGACATGTTGGTTATGGGCCTTTTCCCCATTTCAGGAGGACTTTTTGTGCCAGCACCTCCAAGCCATTCACCCTCTGCATGAGAGGCATGCAAGGTGTCAAGGTGAATTGTTGATGGCTGATAAACGGATTTTTTAATTTGTACAACAAATCTGTTCCCTGGGGTTTTTTATTTCTTTCACACCAAAGGAAGGTGTGATTTTGCTGATGATTTCTTCTGCTGACATAACTAATTACTTAATCAAGGGCTTCTGCCTTCTGTTTAGAGATAGCAGAGATATTAAGAGATTGAATTAATGCCCTTAGAAACGCAGCAGGACTTGAGAAATCTATAAAGATATATTTAGTGGCAAAAATTATTCCATGATAATTTGTCAATTACAGTGCTCTATCAGATAACAAATGCTCAAGATGAAATCTGCTCCAGCTGGGGAAGGATCCATTTTCTGTGCTTTCAGACGTGTCTGGAAAGAAAATGCCTTTACTTAACTTTTTTTTCCCATATTTGCTCTATTTGTAGGGGTTTTATTACATTTATCACCAAGGTGGTTTTGTGCAGGGGCAGCAGATGGGTGATAGGTTTTACCAGCACAGCATAGGCATAAATTGATGTTTTCTGGATCAGTAAAGGACGCCAAGGAAAATGCTAAGAATTAAACCTTCAATACTGGTTCAGGAAGGGATGGAATAACTTAGGTTGCCCAGTCCACCTGCCCCCTGAGAGCAGCACTAAATCATGTTAAGAGAATAAACAACCATATTAGAATGTAATTTATAATCTCCTCAGTGTTTCATTTCCATGTCACCTCTGTGTACTTTAATTTTCTTTTCGGTTGAGGAAAATTGCACATGAAGACATTATAAATTTTTCCTGTGATTGAGGTACTGAAATTTTTTTGCAGTTGTTACTGTTTTAGAAAAACAGAGCATCTGTCTTTGACAGGAGAGTATTTGCCTATCTCACAGCACACAGGCTTAATAGCATTTTACTCCTTCCTGCACCTTAGTCTTGGAGTCTTCATTTCTTGCATAACTGCACCTCTGACACCTGGACATCACTCACACCCACAGGATGGAGAGTTCCACTCCTCCCCTAATAAATTTGTGACAGTCAGGCTGTCCCTCAGCTGGGACCCACAGTGCTGTCCCCACAGGAACAAGGTGTGCACAGACCTGCTAGAACAGGCCCCCAAATCCCACAGGCACCTCTTATCAATGAAACCCTTCCTCTTCTGTACAGAATGTATTCATATCTTGATCGGCTTTGTTATCATTTCTGTCATTTTGTCATCTCTTAGCAGTCAGCAGAACAAAGTCAAAGGTTTTTAGTTAAAACCTCGCACTCTAGGAAAGCCTTTTCAATAAGGGCTAATGAAAATTACAGCTATTTATCCACCAAAGCTATGAAATGATACATTATGATTCCCAAAGTGCTGGGTTACTGTACTGTGACAAATAGAAGAGTTTCCCAAGTACCCTTGGGAGAGAGCCAGTGTGCAAAAAAGAAGATAATACTGAAGACTTTTTTTTCAACCACTCGGCTGCCAATAGAAGGAGATCCAACTGAAGTTTGTGTTTCTTAAATATCTGCCGGGTGAGGGGGTTAAAAGCTGGTAAAGCAGGGAGTGCTTACAGGCTGTTGTGTGTGAAGTGGGAGGAGGAATAAATGCAGTTTGCACCCCTGGATGGTTCTGGAGTGCTGTTCCTGGGCTGAATAAGCCAATGAATTCTGTAATTCAGCTCTGCTGCAAATCCAAAACTGATCCATGCAGTGAGCCCTTTCAGCTGCTTCACCAAATTAGCTGTAGAGAGCAAGGTGATGTCTTGTAGTTTATCTAACAAATTGTCTACTTTGAGTTATCAAAATCTTTATGATTTTACAGCACCTGGGGCTAAAATCAGTGCAGCTGAAATGAAGAGGCTCCTTCTCATTATTTTGAAATCTTAGACTTTGTGAGGATGTAGAGAGGGACCCCATTCTGTCTAGTCTGGTCTAGCCTCAGTTATTTTAATCCACTCTGCTTTGCAGTTAGGCTGGCTCCTTGTCCTCAAGGCACTTCCCAACTTTCCCTCGTGTGATGAGACATTCAGAGTTGCACTTAAATTACATGAAGTGCTTGGTGCCCTTTTTGGCTGCTGTTTCCTGATGAATTTTTATGTGCATGGCAGGTTTTTATGAATTGCCTCTGAGCACAGTGCTGAACTGGCTCCCTGTACTCTCCTGAGTCGTTGCCACTGGTTTTAGCACAGGTTAATGGGCTCGTGTGGCTCGTGTTATTCAGCCTGTGTTTTGTTGAAAAGGTGATCATCAAAATTAGTAAAGGAGCAGTCTGTGAACAAATATCATGATGATAATAACACCACTGTGAACTTGTGTTTGTATTTGTCACACTTTTCAACACTTACCTCTGCCAAAATGCCCACAAAATGCTTCAAGTGGAAGCAGCTGATGAGCTCTGACTCCTGCTCATCTTTCATTTTCTGGTCTGATTGTTTCCTGCTGCCAGCACTGCTCCCCCTTGCAGAAGTGGATTGAGAGCCTGCTGAGGTTCAGAGCTCCTCTGCCCATGTTTGGTGCTCCCCCTGGGCAAGGCACACTAAAAGCAATATTAGGAAACAGTGATCTTGGGATTTCAGTGGTTTAAGGAGCATTAAAAGCAGTACCCTCCACTATCCTCTGCAGAGGAATTTCAGGCAAACTTTTCAGTGAGACATTAGAGGACATCAGCCCTTGTCCCTTGCCAAGCTGGGGCTGGAGGCAGAAAGCTGCAAATACACATGAGGAGATTTCTGACCCAGGGCTCTTTGTCCCACCCCTGCAAAGCCCAGTAGCTGGAAATTAAAGGGAAATGGAAGTACTTGCACAGGGAGAGAAGTTAGTAATTTATTTAGAGATGAAATAAGTGCTCCAGGCACTTCAGATCAAGATGAGGTGTCCAGCTGGACAGTGCATTGTAGCTGGATCACAAATGGACAGGTCTGATACACAGGGGCAGTTCTCTGTCTTGTGTGCAGTCTGGCAGAGGAGCAGCCTCTCTGACCTAAAGAAATGTTCCTTCTCCTCTACCCTGTGGATCTGGAGAGCATTTAACCAGACAGGAACAGACAAAAAAACCTGGGAACAAGGTCTGTGGGATCTCCTTTCCCTACCTTTCACCTGCAGGTAACTTTGTTGATTAGTGACTCTGACAGGTGGCCTGGGGTTTTTTCTCAGCCATTGAAGAAAAAGAAATAGGGCATCAGTTGCTGATTATGACTTTTGTGAGGAGTTCTGAAATAAAACCAATGCTATGTGTCTGAACCTGCCTGATAAGAAGTTATGTTTTAAAGAAAGTAATAATGTCTTTGTCACAGCAATGAGGAGATAAATTATATGGTAAATGGCAAAGCACAGCACTGCATATTTTATACTCTGTAATGACTTAAGAGTTCATCATGATAAATGTTATTAAAATAAGCACCAAAGGAATTAAATGGGGTGCTCTGCTACCTGTGCTGAGATCTCTTCAACTCACTTAATTCTTGCTGCTTTGCCTTTTGCATAGTCACTGTTCAATATCTCTTTTAAATTATGTGAAAAGATTAAAAAAAAAGTAAAACATTTTATGATTAAAGGCTGCACAGTTAACCAATGAACAAGGGGAGTTGCCTTGAAGTTTTCCCATTGCCTGTGAAAAATGCAGTTTAGGTTTTACAAAGGTGGCATTATATTTAAATGTCAGATCTGGGCTTTGTTCCCCCCTTTAATAGAAATGTCAGTGGCATTTTGTTGGGAAGTCTTTTTGTTTCACCTTCCACGTTGATAAATTCAGAATGGCTGTCTATCTTGCCATTGTATCTACTTTTGTATATCCATAACTCTGTTGACTGAAGTTCTGCATCAGGTTTGGTTTTTTTTTTTCCCCCAGAAGCCAAGAATGAAACACAAGTGATGGACCAGGCCTATTTCAGACCAGCAACAGTAGACAAGTGCTGTAGTGACAGTGACAGGGAGAATAAAATACCATGAATCCTCCCAGTCATCACCAAGGCCGGGGAGCTTCATTAGCACTTGGACCACTGGTTGATTACATGAAAAAAAATGAAAGTTTTCCTTGCTGGGGAGGGAAAGTAGAACCAGCAGCACTCCTGTCTGGAGTGGGTAAAGGAATACCAGGGAGAAGAAATAAACAAAACCTCCTAAATACTGCTCCACTCTGCTCTTAGGTCAGACAGCTCTTAGAAAGCTGCACAAGCTTTGAAGAGAAGCAGGATGGTGCCACAAGGGTGGTGTTTGGTACCTGAGTTCTCTGGGCTTCAGAACAGTTGGCAGAGGCTGCTGAAACAGCACTGCAGAGAGGAATCCCCTCATCCATCCTGAGTGCACTGCTCCTGTCCCTGCTTTCCAAGAGAATCCAGGGCTCTCACACCTCCAGGTGCTGTCCTAGCTGCCATTGATGCAGAATAACTCCCTGCTGGGGTGGCAGGAGTGGGCTCTTGCCAGTGCTGGTCCCACTTGGGCTGGGAGGCTGGAGAAAACGCCATGGGAGGTGTCCCCATCTGCTGTCACTGTCCTCAGCACAGGTGCTGGGATGGGAACACCTTTGGTCCCATTCAGTTATGCCTTTTTTACCCTGTTGGCCCTCCTGAGCTGAGCTCCCTTTCATTTATATGTATCTGATACTTTAACAAATAGAATTCCCACTTTCTATGTGGGTTTTCCCCACACAAAAATCTAATTTTTGCATTTAATGCAAATAGATTTGACTAATGTGAAACAGCAACAGCTTCCTTTCTGAAGAAGCAAAGTAAATATTGGTAAAGCCTGTGCTTACCATAGAGATTATTTCTGCCCTACCCTGCTAATGCCAACTATCTAACTTCCAAGAAAACCCCCTCTATGGTTCACTGTCATTTATGTCATCCCTAAATGATGCCAAAGCAGCCAAGAGTTCTCCTATCTCATCATTCTTTGAATAGTTGACTACCAGCACTTCAAAATTTAGATATATTTCTGAGAAACCTTTTTAAGCTGGCTGTAATGATGCATAAACTGAGATGTAATCTTTTCAGGATTTGCCTGAAAACTCACTGTGTTCATGGTACATTGTCCCTGAGTTACAAGGCTTTTATAGCAGCTTTTTAGAGTATTCATATATTTAAAGATGTTAACTGGATTCTGGCAGAACTTTTTTGGATGTGCTGAATCTCTGCTTTTTCACATGTTTTATGTGTAACTCCTGACTTTTTGGACATGTTAAACCTCTGCTTTTTCATATGTTTTATGTGTAACTCCTGGCTTCTTGGACATGTTAAACCTCTGCTTTTTCACATGTTGTATCTGTAGCTGATGAGAAGCAGCTCTTTAAAGGTTGTGCAGCTGCTTGTGCTGCCCTGGGTCGTGAGCAGAGGGGTCCTGGGTGGCACCTTCCTTCTGCCACCCTGGGCCAAGGGCACCTGCTGTGCTCTGCACTTCTGGTGCCTTGGTGGGCTACCTAAAAACAGAGGCCAGGCAAAATCAAGGGAATAAAAAGCAGTTTTATTTATTGAAGGGCTTTCAGGTGCATTTAGGGCAAAGCCTCCCAAGGGCAACACCCAGAAATGGATGATGCGTCACAGGCTTTCACACTTTTAGAAGTTTGGTCTATTTGCATATTGGGGGTTAATCTCCCAATTACAGCTTCAGGTAATGAAATCATTTACCCCAAGTTTGCTCCCCCCAAAACTCACTTTTGTGTCCATTTCTCAGGGGCTGAGACAGTGAGGTGTCCTTGATTGCCAGGCCTGGAGGGGAATTGTTGTGTCTGCCCAAAATGGGAAAGCAGCAGCTGACACTGTGTGTGGAGTTTAGAGTTCTACACTAAAGAACTGCAGGATTCCAAATCTATGAAAAATATAAAAGCTAAAATCTTCAGGCATCACTCTGGTACCAAACACCTCTCTGGAGCAGAAAGCTCTGCTGATGAGAACTGGCTCATCAAGCCAGAGAAAATTAAATACCCTTTTTTCCCCCCTCTACTATCTCCATTAATGTTCCTTTATGAACTTCTAATGCACCTAATTTTTCAGTGCCCAACTTCAGCCCAAAAGGCTCTGTTGGCATGTCCCTCATCATCATGTTATGTTTATTGCAATTTCACCTATTTGAAAAAAATAAAAAGCAGACTTTATGCTCCTTTTGGGAAATGGGAGATGAAGGCAGACTGCCAATGCTTGCTGAGCACAATGTGCCTGAGGTGGCTCTGAAGCTACAGCTGCTCTCCCTTCCAGGCAGCCCTAAGTGATGGGCAAACTGAAATGCACCTCCTGTCCTCAGTAGGTAGAGATAAACACATTGTAATAAGTGAAGAGAGACTTGGCCCTGTGATACTGGCAGTGTCCTTTGTGCCTTAGTGGCAGCATCGTGTCAGGAGGCCAACAAATCACCCTGGCTTTTTGTGCAGGAAAGTTTCCTAAAGATCAAAGCAACAAGGATTTGTAGGGGGCAAAAATCAGGCTTCCTTTTTGTACCTTGGATCCCCAAAAGTGACATGCACCAGGGTAGTTTTTCAGCCTGACTCTGGGAAAGGAAAGGGGAAAGGGGACAGGAGAAAGGAAAGGAAAGGAAAGGAAAGGAAAGGAAAGGAAAGGAAAGGAAAGGAAAGGAAAGGAGAAATGAGGAAGGAAAGGAAAGGGGAACAGAGAGAGGAAAGGAAAGGAAAGGAAAGGGGAAATGAGGAAGGAAAGGAAAGGGGAAAGGAGAAAGGAAAGGAAAAAGGAAGCTCAGACTACCTCAGGTTGCACCAGAAAACCTCACTGTGATTGAAGTGAACATCAGCTGCCACTGCTTTTAATGAGATACACTGAGCTTTACAAAGAGGCAAAGAAGGCTAGAGAGGGTGTCTTGCAAAAATTCATTCCACAGAGCAGCCTGACACACACAGGCATTTGGAGGTTGTTCAGGCAGATAAGGCTGAGAAGGGAGCTAATGCTCCAAGTATGGAAGATCAATTTGCAATGAAGCAAAAGAAATGTAACTCATGGCATCTGGGTTTTAAAGCACATTTAATGAGAATACATAAAGGCAGTTGTCTGAGTAAGGACAGAATTTGTGTACTGTGCTGTGCTGTTTTTTGGTTTAGGACCACCTGCTGATATTTGCACTAAGCAAAAGAGCTCAGAGACATCTCTGGTGTGGGATTTAGTGGGATAGTTTTGAATTAAGGTACCAAAAAATGAGAGTGACAAAGCCTGTTGGTTAAGGTACAATTGTTGCTCTCAAACACTGGTGTTTGCTGATAAAGGATAGTTAAACTCATAGGCTTTTGTGGTGGTGATAAAAGCTGAAATATAACAGTATGCAGGGAGTGATTCTGCTCTCAGATTGCTGTAACATGGCAGGCTGCCAGACTCCTTGCAAAACCAGGGCTGGCAATGTGTGCTCACTTTTGCAGAGCAAAGCCCAGATCTGAGCTGGCAAATGCCTGATTCACAGACTTTGAGTGTGTTGAGCAAAAAGGAGCTATAAGAAATTGCTTGCTGTAATCTAAACTCAGCTGAAAGGCTGTTCTGATTCCTATTTGACTGTTTTCCACAGCCAGCTTTTTAAAATGTCTTCTGTTGTTAATACACTGTCCTTCAATATTCCTTTAATAGCGTTCTTTGCTGCCTTTGAATAAAAATCTCTGATCTCATGACTTGAAAATATAACTGGGCAGAATAAAAGTTGAAAGGCTTATGATATTTTTATGAATATAAGTTTAATAAACATGAAGACTGCTCTTCTAGTGTAAGAAGGAAATGTGATGCCAGGGCAGCTCCATCTCCTTTTCCTCTGTTGATGTCTCTATAGCAGTTGCTGAAAGCTGGAGTTGCTGCTTGTCCCAACTCCCTCTCTGCTTGCATCTTTCAGCAGCTACCAAAGATGTGCTCCAGAGTTCATTTAGCCATGTTTAGATTTGGGTGTCCCAAAGGACACTTGGCCTTCTGTCTCTCCCTGGCCGTCATTTTGAAAGGGGGAAAGAGATGGGCAGCAAAGGAGGAACTTCAGCCTCAGAGGATCTTCCATCTCCTGAATATTTTTACTGTATTGAACTTTTCAGCCTGTTTCCTGGGAGCCAGTGGGTGAATCACAATTAGCTGTGCCTCAGGCTAAGGGGGCTCAGCAGCTGAGTCACAACAGAGCAGAGGGAGTGAGACAGCAGGAGAAAATTCAGAGCTGGTCAGCCCTTGGTGCTGCAGCAGAGGAGCCCCATTAAACAGCTGCCAAGGACCATTCAGTGCTTCTAATGCTCTCCCATTTTCCTGCATTAATTACAGTTTCTGACAACGACCTCTCTTGACTCAAGAGGATTTTTTTTTTAAAGAAAAAATTCTCTATTTAAATTTCACGCATTGTGAATCTTTGGTTTATTCACAATAATTTGTTTTCTGTCAGTGTTGTCCTTCAGCACAGATTCTTCTCCTTCTCTTTGTGTTTGCCCTGCTCTTTCCCAGTGTCTCTTTGGATTTACTGGCAGCAAGCTGAGTTGTGGTGATGTCTTGGAGTGGTTGCTTAGAACAGAGTCTAGACAGAGCTAGGAGAATAAAGTGAATATTTATTAAAGACCTTTAGCAGATATACCTTGGGCAGTCAAAAATCCTCCCAGAGGTTACACCTGGCCATGATGGACAATGGCCATGACTTTTTCATACAGAAATAAGTTTGGTCTATTTGCATATCAGGGGTTAATTCTCCAATTACAGCTTCAGGCAATGAAGTCACATTGCCCCAGTTTGCTCCCCCCCCACCTCCTTTCACTTTTATTTATAAATTTAGGGGCCTGAAACTGAGGATGTCCTGGGTTCTCAGGCTTAGAAGGATTGTTCGCTCTGACCAAAATGTGAAGAGAGTAACTGACACTCTATATGGAGTTTGGAGTTACACACTAATGCAGTAAAGGACCTGAAAAATATAAAAAGCTAAAACTGAAGGCACCAGTGGCTTTGCAAGGCTCCAGGTGCTTTATTCACACACTCTGCTATCAGCTCACCTCTCCCCAGCCCATGGGATGCTGAGAGCCCTTCTCCACATCCCTTGCAGGTGGAATAGGTGTTTCCCCAGGTGGGGGATCAGGCCCAGAAATGATGTTTCAGAGGGCTTCTTATCCACTCCTGCAGCAGAGATCCAAGGTCAGTTCCCTTCTGAATCTGAGCAGTTATTTCACATAAAGCAGACACCAAACCATAAGGTATTCTCACCTGGTAATATTTTCAGTCCCTTGCAAGCACAGTTGCACTCAGTAAGAGAACTCAAACATTAAAATGCAGTGGCCCAGTCCTGCAGCACTGCCCTGAGCCTTAAGCAGCAGGCTGGAAAATCATTCTCTTTCCTTCCCTGTGTCAGTGTCACCATAACTGAGGAGAGCCTCACCTCTCCTCCCTGCAGGACACAAATCTGGAGCCATCTGAGGAACCTCCTGGCACGAGTGTCCTCCTTTTCCCTGAAGCAGAGGCAGGAGCTGCACTCAGCTCTCCCTATTCCAAGGGAAAGGCAGGTGCTGCATCAGAGTAAACAGCTTTTTCTCAGTGTGGTGACATAAAGAATAACTGCACTGAACAGCTTCAGACCAGCCTGGGTTGGGTTTTGTTTCAGGTCATTACTCCTGATGCACTGGGGACTAAAAAGGTGGGAAAAGAAGAGTTCCCAGCTCTGCTCCCCTGGCTGTTTGTGCCCTGACAGCCACAGGGGGAGAGGGACTTTTTGCTGATTTTCAGGCTGCTCAATCCCATGAAATGGAGATGAGAGGGTGTGCACAAATCTGGAGCACAGCCTCAGCATCCCTGCTGTGGGACAGGGACATTCTTTCAGGGCCTGCACTGGCTGTGATGCCTTAGGATTTAGCTTTTATAGTTTTCAGATCCTGTACTGCTTTAGTGTAGAACTCTAAACTCCATATAGCCTGTTAGTTACTGTCTTCACATTTTATTCAGACAAACAATTCCTCTCTAGGCCTGAAACTCCAGGACACCCTACAGGATCAGGCCCCAAAAATTATAAACAAAAGTGAACTGGGGGGGTGAGCAAACTGGAGGTAAATGACTTCATTACCTGGAGCTGTAACTGGAGGATTAACCCCTGATATGTAAATGCACCAAACTTAAAATTGTCACACAAATGGGTTCCATGATGAGCAACTGGAGATATTTTTCACTTTGGTGAGCAGGGCAGGAGGTTTTGCAACAGTATTCCTCTTTTTAGGTTTTGTAAGAGTATTCCTCTTTTTAGGTTTTGTAACACACTTCCCACAAAGTTAGCTCTGGAGAAGTAATAGCACAAGGTCAGTTAAACTTGTTATATGAATATTACACTTGGTAATGATCTGAACTTTAAAAAAGATCTGCTTCCCATTTCAGAAATGAGACAGCTCAATTCCTTCCTACGTTTCATTTGTTTTAAGGCAGAGAATGGAAGTGGTATCAATTTTTCTGCCAGCACATTAAACCATGTTTTTATTAACAAGTAATTGCATTGGGTCTTGGAAAGCATTACCAGCAGCAGCAGCAGCAAAAATTACTTCTGAAAAGCTGAAAAACGTATTTTAGAGTCCTTTGAATGAAATTGTAAAACTGCTCTAGCAGGATATTTCCCTTCCTTGAACATTAGATGGGAGAATTTTATATAGGTTATACAACTGAGAGCTATTTTAAATCTCATTTGGAACACAAGTAATCTATGAAGTGAATGCTCATCAGAGTGGAAAGACACCTTGTCCTTTGTTTTTTCTAGATAAAACAAATACAAACTACCTGAATGCTTAATAAGGGAAGTCCACATTTGAGTTATGTGTGGAATCATTTTATTTCCAGCTTTGGACTAGTAGAGATCAGCAGGGAAGGGGAGAGGTTGATCTTTCCTGTGGTAACTTTCCCAGGACCATTTCCTATGTGGATGCAGTTATAACCATATAAAGGTGCCAGTGGATTAGGAAAAGAGTCACTGGTACATGAGACTGAAATGTGATTAAATGAAGTGAACATCTACCTTGTCAGAGAGAACAGTGAGGAGAGACTTTATTACCCTGTGTGGTGAAATAAGGGAGAAAACCATGAGCTGATGAGAGCTCTGATCTTGCAAAGGAGAGCCGACCAAAAGTAATGGTTGGATGATAAAGTCAGATAAAACCCAGTAGAAATGTGCTTTTTGAGTGAGTGGCTGGGACCATCTGCTGAGGGATGCTGTGAATTCTGCATCTCTGAAGGAGACTGTACCTCTGAATTGTGAATTTGTGAGAGACACCAGGCCCTGAGCTCAGAACAGGGGGTGTCCAGGTGCAATAGCCTGAAAATAAACAGGATTCTGAGTGGACATGAGACAGTCCCTAATGAACTTTAATGCTCAAAGGGTTAAATGCAGCACAGAGCTGCCATTCCTGCAGCCATGAGGACACTGAAAGTGCAGTGACAGGATTATGGCTGCAAGTCAGACCTTTGGAGAAGGTGTTAAATTAGAGAGGTGGGAGCAGGTGACCCACTGTGATCCCTTCCCACCTGACCCACGTGGTGATCCTGCAGCATCTCAGATTTTCAGGAGGCCCCTCTGGATCACGTGGCAGAACATTGAGCAATATTTGAAACTATATTCCCTTTTTTCAGGATTTGTAAGTAATACATTTAAGTAATACAAATAAGATTTTCCTGGGAGAGGGAGCCAAGGAAATAAAGGAGGTTGAGGTGCAGTAAGAGTGCTGGAAGTTCTCTTCAGGGAAAACTGACAGGCAGGGATAGATAGGGATGGGGCACAGCCCCACAGGGTGGTCAGGGAGGCCTCCCTGCTCTATTGACCAAATCCAGCAGCTTGGGAGAGCCCAGGTCATTTGGTGGCATCATTTCAAGCCAGCAGCCAGTGTAGGGTGGTGATGCCTTGGATTTTAACTTTGATATTTCCCAAAGCCTGCAGTGCTCAGGGTGGGACTCTGCAGGGTTCTGGAGCCTGGGAGCTGCTGCTCTCTCATCTTCAGATGGACACAACAAAGCCTCTCCCAGCTGCTCTCCAAGGACACCCAGCCTGTCCTGGGCCCAAAATGTGCAACCCAACAGCTTGAGAAGGGGGGTGAGCTTGGGGAAATGGCATCATTAGCTAAAGTTTGAATTGGGGAATTGATGCTGATCTGCAAATGGAGCAAAGTTCTAAAGGGGTGAAGAACTCGTGACTCGGGGCCCATCTTGGGCTCCATTGTGAGAGCAGCCTCTGGCTCCCCAGGGTGAGCCTTGCAAGGCCTTTCCAATAAATACCCACCTTTATTTTCCTTTCCTCCTGTCTGCTCTCTGTTTCTGGGGAGCCACTTCAGGCATCAATGGCTGTGAAGGGGAACAGAGCTCTGAAACCTGTCCTGTTATTGATGTGGGGATGTTGGGGTAGGGGTGGACACCCAAAACCTGTCCTTTTGTTTCTGTTCGTGCAATCAAACTTCATGTGGAAATTTCTCTGAAAAGATCTAGGGTCTGACAGAGTGCCCTGCCCCTCTGAATCCTAGTGCCAGACTGCTCACTGACCTCCACAAACCCAGGATTTTATCCTTGCTTTTTATAACAAAAGAAGAATGTTCTGGCCTAACCAAAACATTCAATAAATTTTTAAGGCCAAGCTATCCCATGGAAACTGTTCCCTCCTCTGTCTTCTCCTTCTCCATCCCAATGTACAATTTTATTTTAAAAACCTCTGCAGGCTGCTGCAGCAATTTTGTAATTTGAGGTTAGGGGGAAGCTGAATTTTTCTAAAGGAATAAAGAACCAGTTTGATTAGAGCATGGCAAACCTCCCAATAGCTCCTAAAATACATCTTTTGTGCAGTGTTTATAGCACCTGTTGGCACAGCTGGGGCCTTGTGGGTTTCTTTAGGTTTCTTTAAATCATTCTGATAACACTAAAATGTTGGTAACACTGAAAACCAGGGTTCAGGCTTCAAGACTTTTTTCACCTTTTCTTGTAGTGAAGCACATTCATATTAAGGTTAATATGAGAAAGTATTCAGATGATAAAAAAATATACCTTAACCCTGGATTTTGTGGTGGTGGAATCCAGTCTGGCTGGATGTGTGGGAGCATTTCACACTGAGCACTCAGCTGGAGTGTGCCTGGCTTTGGCAAGAACCAATTCTGACCAATTCTGTGCCATTTAAGGGATGGACTGGACTCCATGTCCCTCCCATCCATGGGGGCAACACGAGTTCTTCAGCCACCAGAGCCTGGCAGGAAATGTGTGAAGGATGCCCAGAGTAAGGAAGGTGGGAGCAGACAGATGGAAATTTCAAATATTCTAAAACCATGTCTGCTGTTAGAAAACAGGCTGTGAACTCTGCTGTTTTCAGCCAACCTGATGAAAGTGTGTTCTTGATAAGAAACAGCCTCTAATGGGAGGGAGGGAGGGAGGGGGACAGGCCCAGGGCAGGTTGTTATTAAGGCCAGGTTGGCTGGCAGCTGTAAAAGTAAATAATAGTGCTGCTCCTGGTTAACAAGCAGCAAATGGGGGGATTGAACAAACTCACAGATCATTAAACAAACAGAAAGTTCACTCAACATCAAAGCATGGTTTGGAGTTTGATTTTTATTTTGACAAAAGGGAAAAAAAACAAAAAGCTGAGAATAAATATTTCTGCAGGTCTTGAGCAGTGTCCATCAGACCAGGGCCAAAGAGAGCAAGGTTTTGTGTGGCTCCTCCTTTGTGTGGGGATGTGTGCAGGAGCATCAGTCTCCTCAGACATCATTTACCTACCAAGTCCCATCTTTTCTGTGAGATCCTGTCATTCAGGGAGCTGGGGACACACTGCAGCCACTGGGGAAGTCACAGACCACATCCCCTGCCCAGCCCATTTCCCTCAGAAGGCAATGCAAGGACTGCTGCCAGCCACACTGCCTGACTGTAATTGGAAATGTTCTTGAAAATCTGACAATCAAAGGTTGAACAAAATCACATAGGGCTGTTTGTGGCTGCTGTGTGATTTGAGTGTTATCCACATCATGTGGGCACAGGCTGTGCTCTCCCCTGTGCAGGGAGGGATGAGAGTCCATAATCCTCATTTACCCATTCAAAATGGGAACAGAAAATCTGTAATATTCTCTTTTCTGCAGTCTAGAAGAGAAGAAAGCTCATTATTTACACCCAGCATCAAACTTCCTCTTGATGTTCCATGGGTGTCTTCCTGCTCTCTCACTCCTACTAAAATCTCTCTGACTGAACCTCGAGTTCAACCCAGAGACTAACAAGGGGAGAAAGTGGGAAAGGTGATGTGTAACTTATAGAAAGACTGCTGGGGAAACAACAAAAAAAAAGGTTTGCAATAAAGATGCTCTGGTACTTCAGAGAAAACTAAATATTTATTTTTTATAGCTTTTTGTAATGCAAATGTTGTGCGCCAAAGCCTGTGGAACCTTGTGTATTAATCACTCTGACTATCCAGATTTTTATTTTAAGGCTTGGTCCCTTAGCTATTTGGAAAGAAGCATAAATATGTGATTTAAAGCAGGGGGGATGGAGCACCTGTATACAACAAAGGATACCATTATATATATCCCACAATTTAAAAAGGAAAAGTGAAGACATTTGATTTCCTCTCACCAATCACACCTGTCCAGAGAGATGGCCATCTGATTACTTTGTGCTTTGAAATGACTAGAACAACCTGTGCTGGCTTTTTTTGTTACTCTTATTATTATTATTATCTTTTTTCCTTCTCTCTCCTGCCTCTTGCCCATAACAGAGCTGTGGGAAATCATTCGAATAGAAATCCTAGCACTGGTAATAATCAAAGAACTATTCTGTTCTTAATTCAGAATCAAGCAAAAATCCTTTTTTTTGGTTGTTTTTCTCGGCTGTGCTGTGCATTAAATGTGAAGCACTCTGGCCACCTCTTGCATTCTGGCTGATTTTGGGGTAGGTGATGATGTAGGTGTTTGATTGCAGGGGGCAGCAGGGGTTGCCCTTTCTGCACACCAGGACAGGATTCTGACAGCCAGTTTCAGTCAGCAGCAAGGTTTTATCTTCCTCTCCCAGCAGCAGAATCACTGCAGGAACATCTCAGGGTGGCTCTGCTGGCCTTGGCAGGATTGATGCCCCAGCCTACAAAAGCCACTCTCTTTTTTGTCCTGACTCACATTCCTCAGCTGACTCCTTTTTTGTCTGTCTTCTCTCCCCTTCTTGAACCCAAAACCTCACTGTGATGTAGTGATTTTTAACTGGAATGTCACATGGCATTTATGTTCTCCTTGTGAGACCATCTGAAGTATTTGTAACTTTCTGTGACAAAGAGAAGCCAAAGAGGAGATTGGACTCTGTGTCTCTGCTCTTGTCATCAGCACCAGGTCCAGGGGGTTCTGCTGGAATCATTCTGCCCCATCATTTCCTACAGGATAAATTTGAGGCAGCTGCTGTGGTTTGCAAACACTTGCTTTTTGAGGTTTGTGTTTTTGAAGTTGAAAAACGATTTGTGTAAATTTTTGGAGCTAAATTTACCTGTTAGGGCTGGGTTTGAGGCTACTCCTTCACAATCCCATTCCCATTTCTAGTTCAGGACTGTGTTTAATATCTTGCAGCACCTGTACAGCAGCCAGCCCTGGGGAATGAAGAGAATAATCACTGTGTTTTAATGCTCAGCTCCTTTTCAGAGCTAATAAATAAGTTAGCAGCTGGTTTGGAAGCCAACACCATTCAAAGGTGTATTTCATGGGTGTGAGTATTTAGCAAATATTACCCAGCATTCTAATTTGCTGGTTTTTTACTCTCTGAAGCAAACAGATATAAATAGTTTAAAAGGGCAAACTCATTCAAGACAAAAGCATTCAGGCACCCAAACACCAGTTTCTAGCAGTAAAGGAGTTATTATTGACATGAACAGGGTAAATGTGATTTTTAAACCGTGCAGCTGCCTGTGATCACTGTGGTCTCTTGGAAAGGCAGCAGCCTCTGTGCCAGCCTGGGAATTGCCCACTGCTGCACTCAGATTATTTATTTTGGAGATCCCACTGTCACTGCTGGTATTTTAAGTGATTGGGTGGGAAGGGCCAGAGATGGGAATTGTTCAGTGAAACAGCATTTGAGCTCCAAAGCACGTGTTTGCCAAACCTGAGCTGGCTCTCTGGGTGTGCATCCCCTGTCAGGGGATCTCTCAGGGCTCTGCAGCTTGGGACAGAGCCTTGGTGGTCCCCACACCCTGCCTGGTCCCCCAGCCCAGGGCCTGGTGCCCTGGAGGCTCTGTGAGCCCCAGGCAGGACTGTCCTGGCTGTTCCCCCTGACCTGGGCACCCCAGGCACAGCCAAGGCTCTGAAATCCCAAATCCACCCCTGGCTTGACTCACTTCCATCAAGCACTGGAGCTGCTCTTTCACTGGACTTGTCTCAGGTTTTGACAGCCAGAAACCAGGTCTCACATAAGTCTTGGGATGTGCTTTTGTTTTCAGAATTGAAAAAAAAAGAAAGAATTGGTTTGTAAGTGAAATTTATTGGGTTTTCTCTGCTGTGGGAGAGATCAGAGCTCCTGGGTTTGTTCTGAAAGGAAATCATTTTTCTGCTTTTAAAGCAGTTTTGACTTCACACTGAAGAGACATTTCCTGCTTTCAGCCAGCTGCTGGTACTCTCTGGAGCTGTAGTGAGGTCTCTGCCCCTGCTCTGCTGCTGCTCCACATTTCTGCTCCCCAGAGCAGAGGGACAGAGCTACCCCCTGGGAGAGACTGTCACGAGTGTCTACACAGCTCTAGCTGAACTGAGGAAAAGACAATAAACCAGCCTAGAGTCTCATTTATAATTATCCAGGGGGAAGGAAATTAAAGTGACAGCACTGAAGTTTTCACTCTCTCCTGGTGACATTTAAACGTGGGGTTACACTTGGTCAAGGCAAAGTAATCAGCAAAGCACACAGCCCCAGCCAGCCCCATTTCATGCTGCAGAGCACTGCCAGTGAGGCAGCCAGGTCCTTTTCCTTTTCCTTTCATCCAGGTATGCCATGCATTTTATTAGTCCCCTGTCATTCTGGTGCAGACAATGACATAATTGAATTTAAACAAACTCGACTGCAGTCTCCTATGGTCTGGTGAATATTTATGTCACTCAAGCATCAGGAGACCTCTGGAGGGGTTTGGAGTTTCGTTTTTTTTTTTTTTTTTCTTTTCCTTAAATACTTCAAAAAAAATCAAATGTCAATGACATTTTCAGGACTAAATGGTTCTAATAGAGCTGCACAGAGATTTGGGTGGTCACATGCTTTTTGTGTGACACAAAGAAAAAGGATTGGTTTTACCTGGAAGGCAGAGTCCTGAGGCTCCCCACGGGCATCTCAGGAAATGCTGATTCTTCCTGACTCAGGTGGATAAAAGATTATGACACAAATGGGTACTTTTAATGGAAATATCTCCTCCTCTGAGGATAATTTTTTAGCTGTAATGTAATACTAACAAATTAAGAATCTGTTTCTTAGATTGAGAGAGCTGTATGTATATCATGTTATATACTGCTCAGGAAATGGGGAAGGGAGAGCAGGGCAGGGATCCTGTGGGGAAATGGAGAAGGGAGGGCAGGGGAGGGATCCTGTGGGGAAATGGGGAAGGGAGAGCAGGGGAGGGATCCTGTGGGGAAATGGGGAAGGGAGAGCAGGGGAGGGATGATGTGGGGAAAGGGAGAAGGGAGAGCAGGGGAGGGATCCTGTGGGGAAATGGGGAGGGGAGAGCAGGGGAGGGATGATGTGGGGAAAGGGAGAAGGGAGAGCAGGGGAGGGATGATGTGGGGAAATGGGGAAGGGAGAGCAGGGCAGGGATGATGTGGGGAAATAGGAGAGGGATGATGTGGGGAAATGGGGAGGGGAGAGCAGCAGAGGGATGCTGTGGCTTTCACCTGAGGTGTGGAAAGTTGCCTGAGCTGCCAGTGAATAGGGCCAGGTTCTTGGCTGCATAAATGTGCTGGTTACAGTTTCCAGCAGAAGAAATACAGGTGCAGACAGTTCACCTGGAGTTGGACTTTGATTTGAGCAATCGTTTTCTGGAAAACAATGGAAATGGTGGGAAGCTCCTTCTGATGGAGCTTCTCCCCCACAGGCAGCTCTCTTTGCCACCTGCAGGACCCAGAGGTGTTTTTGTCACCCACAGCAGCACCAGGGCTAAAATGAGTCTGCTCAAGGGTTCAGGTTGACCCTGAGCATGGAGAATCAATCCCAGACTGAACAACTTGTGACCTGCACCCCCTGGGAATGGTGGGACTTTCTAGAGAGTGCTTAAGCAGGCACTGAACCCCCGTGGGCTCCAAGGAGATGTTATGGTTGATCTCAAGTCCAGCTTGAGTCTAAGCTGGCCTAACAAGTCCAGCTCGTTAGAAGAACTAGCATTTAAGAACTTCTTGTGCTTTCCTTCTCTTTCCCTTGTCCTTTTTTACCTGACTGCAATGGTTAGCTGGCAAGGACCAGGCACTGAGAACACCTCCCTGTGTGCTTCTGACAGATGAGGCCTTCTCCCTCTGCATTCAATCTCAAATTTAAAGTAAATGTTGCCTGAATTCTTCTGTTGAAATAAAAAGTAAACTTCCCTAGTAAAGTAATTAGGATGTGGGTCACAGGTTGTTATATAGCAAGTCAGACATTATTTAACTTTGCAGAAAATCCTGTGCTAGGCCTTTTATCAAGAAAGTCCATTTGTTTTCAAAAACCCTTAATCAATAAATCCTAATTAAAATCATATGTCAGATAACTAGTAGTCCTTAAGATTTTGGTTTTATACCCAGGAGGATTCTAGCTTGCTGGTGACATAAGTGTATTTATTTACCAACTAGATCAATAACCTGCTCAATAATTGTTTTTTTGCCAAGGTTACAGGCATTTGGCTGGAAATAATTAAAACTGTTTGTGATGATGGATTTTTTTTTGAAACTTGCTGTAATACCTGAAGGAGCTCCTGCCTGGGTGCCTCAAGTCTCAGATAGAGCTGTTTTTAGTTTTGTGTGCACTACAGTCATCCTAGCCCTCTCTAATAATTAGATTTGTTTAATTTTCAATAATCTGCCTTCCAAAACCTGGCCACAGTGTGTGCCCTAAAGCTGATATGGGAAAGCATGTCACAATTACAGCATTTCCAGCTTGGAAAGTGGTGACATTTGCCTGCAGTGGTCAAGGGAAATGCTGAGGTTTGGTAGGGGGTTTTTGATGCAAGGAACTTTGAAGCTTCTGGGTGAGCTCTGGGCAGGGTTCAGTGACACTGCAGGATGTCAGGGTGGGCAGAGATCTCCTTTCATTTACACTGGTTCTGAACTGCCCTCTGTGGGTCTTTATAAGTCAAGTCCTTGTGTTCTTCCTTGGAGCCAGCATACAGAAGGTGGTGAAAGTGATTAAAAAGTACTGTTTTGAAGCACCATGTTCTTTCATCAGCAAGTCCCAGTGAGGGTGCCTGGTAAATCCCTGCAGTCCTGTCAGCATCAAACCAGCAGCAGCAGAGCTCTCAGCCAAGGAGTGACAGAATGGCTATGAGAAGCAACAAATCTGGGGGAAATGGAAAATCCAAAGAGTAGCTGGATGCTTCTCTGAACTGTAATTCCAGAAGCTTCTTCAAACCAGCAAAATGACTCAGAACTCATTTGCTTTCACAGTAAATACATGACTACTTCCATTCAGGTTGG
>VZTR01008252.1:368060-427700 GCA_013400775.1 Chaetops frenatus | reverse complement strand
GGGGGGGGAGGGCTAACTCATGTGCACTGGATTTCTTTCCATCCATAACTTTCCTTCATTGCTAATTCCAGAGAAGTTTGTCACTGAGTGAGGCTCTCACCTGAGACCTCCTCCTCCTGCTCCTGTCCTTGGCAGGGGCTGTGTCAGCAGGTCCCCTCTCTCTGCAGTGCAGTGAATCTGCCCTAGGCAGGGCTTGCTGTGCTGGCAACACCTCCTCACTGTGTGCTGCACAGCTCAGCCATAAATCCACCTGACTTCGGCATCCCAGCCTTTTCCCAGGGCACCTCTGTGAGCACAGCAGCCAGCCATACATATTTATTACTGAGATGGAGCAATAATTGGGAAATGCTTCCCTTGAATTACTCTCCCTACGCTGTTGCTTGGTGTTGGGCACAAATATGTCAGGGAGTAAACACGAGCTGATTGCAGTGGCAAAGAAAGGGAAGAAATGTCTCTGCCAGGAATAGAGGCTCCAAACTGATCACAAACTGATGGCTTTTATCCTGCTCTTCCTTCATCCCTTTTCCCGTAGGTTAAGACTCAAGTCATTGATGCAACATCCCAGAAATAACATTTCGGTCTATTCCCAGCCGAGGTCCTCAGCTGTGTGTTTGGAGCCACTTGCTCATAAATTACAGGGAAAGCTTATAGGAGCATAAAGTATTTTCAGTAAAACCTAAACCCTTTGACTTTTAAGCTTGCTCATGACAAACATCCCAACTATGGGAAAAACTGGAGCACATCCTCAGAGAACAGGATCTTTCAGTCTTCATAATCATTTAAAAAGAGAAAGTTATTGCAGATGGGATGGTTAGAAATGAGCAGCCTCTTGAATGCCAGTGTGTCATGGCATCCAAGCAAGTAGCTGAGCTTCTCAGATTTAATCCTGGTTTTTTTGCGCTTCCCTAATTAAAACTGAAGAGTAAAGCATGGATTTTGTGCTTAAAACATATAAAAATATACATGCACACATACATTTATTCATGCATTTATATAAAGGAATTAACATGAAAATGTGTTTTTCACTGGAACTCTAATACCTCCAACAGGAAAAGCCATCAGATTCTTGAATTCATCTTCCTCTGACAATATCATAAACCTAAAGAACTACTTAGATTAAGTGCTTGCTTTTACGTGGCTAAATTTAGGTAGGATGATTCACTTTTAAGAGCTGGATTTGCATAACAAGACAATGGCAGTTAAGCACCTAAATGCCTAGAGCAGATTTTCCAGCTTCCTCACATCCCAAAGCTGTCACTGATCTCTGTGCAACACAAATTCTAGGAAACCAAACCCCATTTGTGGATACAAAACATCCACGTTGCAAAGATATGGCCCTAAAATTTAGTTTCTCATTTTGAACTCATTTGCACTGGTGATGTCGTGATGATTCCCAAAGTTAATATTTGATAATTGCCCTCCTCAACAAAAGAGCCCCAGAAAGGTCTGCACAAGGAGGTGAAGTGATGGCAACACAGTAAATGCAACCTTGCTGTTATTAGATTGCCACAAAAGCATCTGGGGGCTCTTTAGTTAAGGTCAGTCTTCAACACAGAGGCCTAAAGCAGAGCAAATCACTTCTCATGAGGAGAAGGAAAGTAGAAATTGAACTTTATGTGCTTTGAGTATGTGGCTGGGGTAGGAAAAGCCTTTTTCGCCGATTTAATTGAGTTAAAAATAAATATTTTCTTTGAAGTGTTCCTTGGCATGTCTCAAGTTACAAGATTATTTCATAAAAGCTAATGCAGTCAAACTCTGCATCCACAGCCTGCTGCTCCTGGCTTTCAGAGACTCTCGGGCATCCTCATGGGAGCATGCTTAGTAAAAGTAACATTTTCCCCAGTTAACCAGAAAATAGAAACCCAAGGACAAAACCAGCATCAATTTCACAGGATGACAACCTCCAGTGTTTGGAAGGCATTGCTTTTTGTGTATCCGTAGGGCTGACAAAGTCAAACTGATAAATAACCATAAATCAGCTCACAAATGTTTGTTCCATCTTGGCATTCCCTGTGTGCTGTGGCTGCCTTGGTGGCAAAAAACTGAGCTTTGCCAGACCCGTGGGAGCCTGGGCTTTTCAGCTCTCCAGGGACTGGCCAGTGCACAGGCACTCCTGCTCTTGAAGCCTTCAGGTTTAATTTAACTCTGGGGTTCAAAAGCCTCTCTAGCAAAATTTGGAGACGCTGGCTCCTTTCCTTCCTAAGGCTGCCTTCAGATCATGTGTTCATAAATTTGTTGTTTTGAGGAAAATAAGCCACAGGCTGAGCAGGATATATGAAAGCTGTTCAGCTTAGTATTTTAAACAATGCAGGTGCTATGAGGATTCCTTGTCTCTCCTTCCTTGTCATTGCTTGTTTCCTCATAGTTCTGATAGATTAGGAGTTGGTCCTGGTCCTTTGAGCACACTAGGACATGTCCTCTCTGCTCCCATTTCTTTCTGTGCAGGTTTGGGTTCAGGTTCCATATTAGTAGTAGACCTTGTAGTGAAGAGAACGGGTCTGCTCTGTCAAAATTCACTCTGGCTTTCTCCTCCCAGACTGGCAATTGCATTTTCTGTCAGATTTAGCTGCTCAGTTGCCCACCTGAGATTTGCTCTGGGCACCAGGCAGCTCTTTGAACAGAGCTGTGTCCTGCTGACTGAGAGCTTATCAAGGCTGCCCAGCCCTGCTCTGGGTGAGGGAGGGGAGTCTCTCCTGACACTGGCCAGGGATCTCTGGCCAAAAGGGTTTCCAGAGCTTCTGGAGGAGATGTGGAGTAGATTTTTTACAGAGAGGGTGATAAAGTATTGGAATGGTTTCCCTGGGGAGGGGATGGATTCACCATCTCTGGATGTGTTTGAGACAAGGCTGGATGTGGCACTCGGGGCCAGGGTTGAGTTGAGGTGTCAGGGTTGGGTTGGACTCGATGATCTTGGAGGTCTCTCCCAACCCTGGGATTCTGGGATTCTGTGAGTAGAGTTTGCTCTCAAGGACAGTCAGCCAGAGGGCAAAGTGCAGCAGCAAGTGATGCAGATTGAGGCACCCTCACTGGGACTTGCTGATGAAAGAACATGGTGCTTCAAAACAGTACTTTTAATCACTTTCACCACCTTCTGTATCGTGCATCAGTGTGCAGTCAGTGTTCATTCTGGGACAGGACAGCAGTTCTCCATGGCAACCTCGCCATTTTTGGCATTTTTGTGCCAACTCCTCCTTCAGAACTCGACCCTGCACCATTTGAGCAGGTCTAAGAAAGCATTTGGTACCTGCTGCTTTGGATATCCAGGTGAAAAACACTGCAGACTTCCAACTTCATGTCATTCTGGTCCACAATCCACTTCTTAGCCAGAAATTGGATTTTCCCTGAAATCTATTCTTATTATTGGATTAGATCCTCTCCCAAGAACTATGTAAATGAGAGGACTAAAACTGTATGGACTGGTACCTGTCACAGATTTGGTGTTGTCCTAGTGAATTATCATTTAAGAGCACTGGACAGATCTGAATAAAATAAACCTTAAGTCATCTCAGAAATAATAAGGGCTATATAGCCTGTATCCTTAATAACCTACTGTAGTGAGCTCAGCTACTGCTTCTTAATACTGAATATTCATGAAGTCATTAAATGAATAATTGGGATACATTTACACTTTATTACTGTTATGGAATAGCCTGGGCACCTTAATAAGATACTGATGATTCATTTTGGCATGACAGGAAGAGGGTGCAGAGGGAATTTGTCAGTGTGACTTGCTAATGCAGAAATAATTGTTCCATTTTCCAACTCGAATGTCAAGAAAGACACTGATGCTTAAGAGTGATTCTGCCTCATAGTCCCTTTCAGTGGGTATAAGAGATTTGCACAGAGCCAGTGCCCTTTCTGTGTCTGCAGTAAATAAAGAACTGGGGAAGGGTGGGCAGAAACACTCCCCCCAAAAAGCTGAGAAATGACTAAGAGCTCCTCTATGTTGCAGATCAATTCTGATGCACTTGATAAATGAGAAGGATTAGATAAGTAATCTGATTAGAATGTAATAGTCATGGAAGGAGTTTTCCATTACACTGAGACCTTGACTCTCGAAATATAATGAAACTTTTATGGATCAATTTAATTATAAGTGAGCTATACAAATATTTATCATGGCTAGATATTGAAAAGTTGCATTCCTCTAGTATAAGTCAGCTCCATGAATGTATCTACTGTAAAGATATAAAAAGATTTCTAAAAGCAGTAGAAATTTAAATGAAAACTAGGTCTAAAACTTGTGTTGAGTCAGGCCAGTATGCTTATTTTTGTGATTTTTAGTAACGGTGATGCCTTTTCGGCTGCCTTAAAACAGAGGCCAGACAAAATCAAGGGAATAAAAAGCAGTTTTATTTATTGAAGGGCCTTCAGGTACATTTAGGGCAGAAAAATCCCCTCAGGGGCTACACCCAAAAATGGATGATGGGTCACAGGTATTCACACTTTTAGAAGTTTAGTCCATTTGCATTTTGAGGGTTAATCTCCTAATTATAGCTTCAGGTAATGAAGTCATTTACCCCAAGTTTGCTCACCCCAAAACTCACTTTTGTTTCCATTTCTCAGGGGCTGAGACAGTGAGGTGTCCTTGATTGCCAGGCCTGGAGAGGAATTGTTCTGTCTGCCCAAAATGGGAAAACTCTATACAGAGTTTAGAGTTATAAAGAATTATGGGATTACAAATACATGAAAAACATAAAAGCTAAAATCCTAAGGCATCACCTCTGGAAAGGGAAGATAACAATGATAGTGCAGAGATCACCTGCCCAGCCTGTGCTTTAACTGCTGTTAGCAGGCAGGTCATTTACCCCAAGTTTGCTCACCCCAAAACTCACTTTTGTTTCCATTTCTCAGGGACTGAGACAGTGAGGTGCCCTTGATTGCCAGGCCTGGAGGGGAATTGTTGTGTCTGCCCAAAATGGGAAAGCAGCAGCTGACACTGTGTGTGGAGTTTAGAGTTCTACACTAAAGAACTGCAGGATTCCAAATCTATGAAAAATATAAAAGTTAAAATCCTAAAGCAGTCACCTCCCACGTGGTGTCTTCCCTTTGAGTGCCACTGATTTCCCCTTTGGCCCTTGGCTGGCAGCAGGGCTGAGCTCCCCATGGGCTGTGTCCCGTGGCATGGGGGACACTGTGGCTGCTTTTGGGGAGGGCAGGGAAGGTGCCACGGGGGGAGGAAGGTGGCCCTGGCAGTGTTTGTGTGTTTGTGTGTTTGTGTGTTTGTGTGTTTGTGTGTTTGTGTGTGTGAGCAGCTCCCCCAGGAGCCAGCAAGAGCTGAGTGCTGAGTGTGGCAGGCAGAGCACACAGAGCAATGTGGAGCTCACACACAGGAATTTCCAGACCATGCACTCTACATCTGGCAGGCAGCTCACACTGTGTGTCTTTGATAAATAGGGCTTATTAAAGAGTTAGAGATTGCTCCTTCCCCCAGAGAAGCTGTTTCATACATTTTTCAATCTTTAGGCGAAATGAAAAAGTTTAATGAAGAAGCCCCCATTCAGCCTCCCTCAATGAGCTTCCAGTCAACCTTTTTCCTGAAGTATATAAATTCTTAATTTGTTGTAGATAATGTCTACCAGATGATAGTACCAGGAGCACAAGTGGAAATTAAAGAACAGCAGGCTTGGGACAGAGGTTATTAAGTACTTTTTTGCTATGAGAAACATCAGTGAGTTGACTTAAGGCAAGGCTGTCATGGCAGGAGAGGCCAGACAGCAAAGCTTTGGAGCAGGGATGGGGTACAAATCTGCTTTTCCCCCTGAAAATGAGAGCACAGTCCCTGTGTCACACCTGCAGAGAGGAGCACACCCTGGTTCCCACAGGGAGAACATTTCTGGTCACCTGCAGCAATCTGTGATTTCCCTCTGGGAACATTTTCAGGGATACAGAATGTCATTTATACCTTGAATTTGTCTGGTTAGAGATGTTGAAAGTGTAAAAACATAGGTTCTTTTCATCATCCCTTCTGCATTGTTGATGGTGCTCATGTGTAAAGCAGCAGTGCTGGTGTATCATATAAATCCAAGATTTCTGAAGGAGTTTTTAATCTCTGGGCTTTTGGAGGGAGGACCTCTACAGCTTCTCCAGAATGTGGGTAAACAGCCTAAAATGGGATGTGTTTTAGTGAATGACTGAAAAAGCAGAAAAGACTATAAGAGAATAATAATAATAATAATAATAATAATAATAATAATAATAATAATAATAATAATAATAATAATAATAAGCCTTCCTGTCATATAGTAAGACTCATCAGCATCACTTACAAGGCTTTACACAAGGATTTATCACATCATCTCTCTTAGATGAGGAAAGAGAGGCTTACAAAAACACAAATTTTCAAGTAGAAATAATGAATCAGTGGATGAACAGGGGATAGAGTGTGAGTTTTGATTTCAGGATGCCTCTGGCCAGAACCAGAGTTGGAAAATAGCAGCTTAGCAATTAGAACACCTGGGGTTTGTTCTTATTTGTTTAGGGAAAAGGCTAATTATTTTCAGATAAATTTTCATTATTCTGTTTTCCTTATGACACTGACATTTCTAAAGGGGACCAAGCAAATTATTCATTATGAAATATTTGACCTGAAACAAAACATCACATTTACTTTATGTGGGTGCTTGGTGAAACAGCACCTTGAAATGAAAACTGGAACTTCTAACTTGCCTTGAAAAGATGTTCCAGCTTTTAGAAAAATCCCAGGATTTAGAGTCTGGCTTCCTGGGGATGAACATCCTGAAAAATGGCTGATTATGTGTGTGTCACTGTACATGAGCCTGTCCTCAATCATTTTTGAACTGTGCATTTCTCAGTCGAGAAAATTTCTACTGATCTACCCACAATGTATCAGTGGAGTGGGAAAATATGTTCCTTTTTCTTACATTTGGCACAACAGTGGCTGGTGCTGATCCTGTGCCTGGATGTTCCAACCTCCTCCTTCCACTGCAGCTGAAATTAATCTTAAGACAATTTCTCTTGTTTCCAAATGAAATGAGAATCCTCACCTCCTGCAAAATGCAGCTATTGATCTGGCTGTACCCAGAGAAAATCCTTGGGAAATGAATTTCCAATAAAGCAGTAAAACTTCCTGCTTTCATAAGTTTACAGTGCAAAACTTGCTTGATAATGCAATAAAATGTTATCTCAATCATGGAAGAGATTTGAGGGTACCTTTTAAATGAGGTAGTGTTTCCTCCTTGCAGAAACTCCAGTGCCAAGTCAGATGCAAGCTTTCCCAAAAAATACAGGTCTGGTGCAAGGTTATCCTTGTGACAAGTTTCAGCAGGGATTGTAGGAGCAATTATTCTTTTAGAGTTATCAGTGATTTCTACTGTAACTCCTCCCCAGTGGCAGAAAGCTTCAGTACTGGAAAAACTGGGTGGATAGGCTGAGACTGAATTTAATTTAAAAATGTATATTAGTAACTTTAATGTGATTTTTCTGGAAAAATTAGGCTTGTCAACAATATACTTACATGTTAAAGGGAAACGTCTTAGCATTAGAAAACTTATTGCCATCATCTGGATTTCTTAAATAAAATATTCATAAAGCCAGATCTGAATTTCAAAAAGAAAAATAGCCTTTAAATTCTGAAGTAATATATTCTCCCATCTCATTAAAAAGCAGAAATCTATCTTGGATCTTATATGCTCTTCCTCATTACAAGACTATTTATATAACAGTCTGATAGACATCAGCTCTTCCTGGGCTTACAGCCCTTGAAAATCATATAAAATACTTTCCCCACTGTTTTAGCCTATATAGCTAATTTTCCATTATTTATAGCATACAACAGCTCGACTCTCAAGGTCACACTCCAAAGAAGGTTTTGTTATATCTCAGAATTCCAATGAGCTGAAAGAAAAAAACACCACAGAAAATACAGTGAAGGCAATCAGGAACATAATATGGGTTTGGTAAATGCTTTTCAAGGGTGGAGAGTTCCCGAGGAGCTTTTTAGCTAAGGCTTTCCTTTAATGGTACATTTAACTAATGCCAAATTGCACTGGGCTTGAGTGAATGTCTGTGTGATGTGCATGTAACTACCCAAGAAATTCATTCTGACAGCTCTTTTTTTTTTTTTTTTTTTTTTTTTTTTNTTTTTTTTTTTTTTTTTTTTTTTTTTGCAAAAATACCCTAAGACAAAAGGAGACCTTGGAGCTCTCCCTGCTTTGCATTCTGGCTCTTGCTCTCCCGAGCTGCATGCCCAGGAATTAATCTCAGGAAAGGTTTCATGCCAGTGCATTATTCCAGGAGGGCAGAGCTGAGCTCACTGTGAGCAAGGCAGGCAGAAGTTGCCCTGCAGTCACTGCTGGCTGCCAAAATCTCACCAGAGAGCCCCAGATTTTAACCCTGCTGGCACTGTGGGGCTGCAGGAAAGGCACAGGTTTAACCCCTGTGGGGCTGCAGGAATGGCACAGGTTTAACTCCTGTGGGGCTGCAGGCAATGGCACAGGTTTCTGTGCCAGGTGGAGGGGACAGAGGATGTGAAGTCCAGGGTGTTGCTTTTGAGAACAGCTCCACTCCTGGCACACACACACACACTCTCACTGTGTTCTCCTAACAGCAGAATTCATGAGAAAAAGGACTCTCTAACATGCTGTGGAGTTTTGGAAATTTGTATCAGGGTGTAAACTGGCTCAGGCTTGAACACAAAGCATAAAATAAAAAATGGAGGAGACCAAAATCACCGTGGAGTTCAGCCCCCTGCAAAGAACAGGAACTGTTTAGACACAGCACCTTCTTCCAAGTCCCCAAAGAGGCCAAAGCTGTGTGTCACTGCCCACCCAGTGACCATGGCACTGGTAGCAGTGTGACAGAAGAAAAGTCACCCTTATTCCAAGCCATCCAAGATTCCAAGTCATCCAGGTCATCAAAATGGTATTTCTAAAACAAATAATTATGTAATTAACTCACCAACCAAATAACTAAATTCAATTGGGTGTTGTTCTCATCTTTCTATAAATACCCCATTCCTGTCTTCCTCTTGAAGACTTTATGCTGTCATCAGAATGTGTTGTGGAGTGCTGGCAGAAATGCTAAATATTCAAATTTCCCTAATTGTATATTTATGGCCTAGAACACTGTATGATTTATTTCACCTATTACCCACTGAAAGGGTCCATCATTTATTTGTCTCTATACTTTCTAGTCTGAGAAGGACATGGGAACAGTACCATGCAAAGAAGGATGCCTTTCCCTCCTCTTAGAGGATTCACTCTTCTGAGCTGCCTGCAGAGCTGGGCCAGAATCTTCCCCTGCAGCATTTATCATGACTTGCATCATGGGCACCCAGTGGAAATTAGATGAGAATTTGGCCACTGCATCCAAGTGCTCCCCATCTATCTTTCCTGATAACGTTATTATTCTAATAGCAGGGGTTTGTTGCAGTTCAACACCTTATCTTCAGAAAGTGCCACAGCAAAGTTATGCACTGCTGCTGCCCATAATTCACCAGTGTCCTGCTAAACACCTGCTAATGGGATTGCTCTCATTTGAATTTGGAATAGGTCCTTTACTTCTGCTACTCATCAGTAATAACCTAAGCTTATGGGAAAGAAACCAAATACTTCTTGTGTGAGAAAAACAAAGCATATGGGGCTAGGACAGTTTCATAAGGACATCAAGCCCAGTGAGTCTTCAACAATTTGTTCCTCTACCTCAAAATCTGTTTTCAGAGTGTTACATGGGTATCTCAAATGTATGAGGACTCTGGTGGGTTCCTCCTAAAGTCTGCAGTTCCCATCATGTGCTTGTTCTAGTTAGGAATCTCCCAGTTTTGTGTCTCACCATGGAATGCCTAGTTCTCATTAACTGAGATTCTCTGCTTTTTCATAGATCTAAAAGCATCGTTGGGTTGGTTTTTTTTCCCATGGGCCAAATCCTGACATTACTGAGCATCCTTTAGGTTTACAACAGCCAAGTCTTATGGATCTTCCTTTAAAACAAATATTACAGCTTCAATTCTTGCTGTGTGTCCAAGTCCAGCTGGTGAGGTGGCTCCCAATTTCACTGTGCTGTTTCACTCACAGCCTTCTTTTTCCCACGTGCCATGGCCACAGCTCCTGAGCTGCAGAGCCAGCTTTGCATTAAATGCACAAATCTTGTACAAAGAGCATCAGCCACAGCCCTGTTTGCCATCTTCAGCCTCACACAGAACCTGGGCAGCCTCAAAAGCCTTGTTACTCTTTCGTCCCTCTTTCCACCTTTTGTTCTGAAATATCCTACAGGGATCCAACAGCCTCTCTGTTGTGTAGCCCCACTTCTTTCACTTTTGAGAGATTTAACTCTTCCTAACAGTCCTAAGGTTTCTGCAGACTCATGATGGGCAATCCCAGACCAAAAGGTCATTTAGACCGGAGCTGCTCTGGGACTCAAATTATCCTGGGGAACAGAAGCTCTAAGAAGGGTGCAATAGAAAGAGCTGGATATGAGCAGACTGCACGTTTTGGCCCAGGGGAGTGGAGTAAGATGTCAGGACATGTTGTGACAAACTTTATCCCTCCTGCCTGTAACAAAGTGCCACTCAGGGCCTGGGACAGTCTGTGGAACTGTTGTTTATGGTGACAGATTTTATGACAAAAATATTCTTATGCTGGGATTGTTCACAATGTTTTTATGCAATGAATCTTCCTGAAAACAAATGTAACTCGGGGCACTCGTGGGCTTGATGGATATCCCTGCTGAGGCTGAGACCCTGCAGAGTCCCTGAAAACAGAACAGACTCTGAAAACTGCTGTTCCCATCACCTCCCTCTTGTGAGAGTCTGAAGGACTCTCTCAGCCCCAAGACTGACTTGGGAAGCTTTGTGCTGCTGCAGAGATCTCTTGGCTTTTGCTAATAAATCTTTATTCTAGTGCACCAATATAAATATTTGGCACTCTGTGGGACCTCCCACATGGAAATTCCAAGGCAACTCAGAAATATTAGAAATATTAGTTAGCCCAGGCTACAGGGTCACCACTCAGATGGGAAACCTGAGGATTTTGTCACTCAGTCATCTTCTCAAAGTGGCTGGGAAATGAATGGCAGCATTAAAGCAGCCTTAGAGCAGATTTAGAGCTCCAGCTGTGAACTGCCTGCTAACAGTGGTTAAAGCACAGGCTGGGCAGGTGATCTCTGCACTATCATTGTTATCTTCCCTTTCCAGATGTGATGCCTTAGGATTTTAGCTTTTATATTTTTCATGTATTTGTAATCCTGTAATTCTCTAGTGTATAACTCTAAACTCTATTTACAGTGTGAGTTACTGCTTTCCCATTCTGGTCAGACACAACAATTCCTCTCCAGGCCTGGCAATCAAGGACACCTCACTGCCTCAGGTCCCAAAAAATGTAGGCAAAAGTGAGTTTTGGGGTGAGCAAACTTGGGGTAAATGACTTCATTACCTGAAGCTGTAATTGGGAGATTAACCTCCTGTATGCAAATGGACCAAACTTCTAAAAGTGTGAAAACCTGTGACCCATTGTCCATTTTGGGTGTAGCCCCTGGGGAACTTCCTCTGCCCTAAATGTATCTGAAAGCCTTCAATAAATAAAATAACTGGGGTTTTTTTAAATATTATTATTATTTTTTTTATTCCCTTAATTTTTTCTTGCCTCTGTTTTTAAGTAATCCCAAAAAGGCATCAGAGGCATCAAAGATGCTGCATTCCCACAAGTCAGAAAGTCAGATTGAATTTGTGTCTGGCTGTGATTTGAACTGGCAGCCTCTGCAAAGAAGGGAGCAGTGAGAGCAGCCCATCAGCACAGGGATCAGTGTCCTTTACCACAAGGGCACCAACCTTCTCCTCTTCACAAGCAGAGTTTTCCTTGACCAGACATTGAGTGCCCACCTTGAGCTGACAGGGGTTGAGGCCCAACTCAGCTTGAGGGGAAAATGAATGGAAATACACTGCCCTTAGTTAAAATAACATTTTTAAAAGGGAGGTAGAGTTTCAGTGATTTGCAAAGAGAATTGTGACGGGGGAGAAGAGAGGTCACCCTGAAAAATTTAAGGAGTCTTAAGCAGGATTTAATTTGTACAAAAGGATCTGCAGTGCACCTTGAGGCAACAGAGCTATAAATCATGCTGTTGCAGGGCTCATTTATCACCACAGTTCACCCCAGGATTTGGGAAAGGAGGCAGAAACCTTCCAGCTGTTTGGAGCAGCAAAGTGTCATTGATAAACGCAAGCCTGCAAAGTAAACAATAAAATATCAATTATAAGTGAGACAGTTGCAAGGAGGCTGCATAGAATTAGATTTCCTGTGCCTTGCAGGGGTGTCGAGATAGTGTCTTCCTCCTCACTGGTGGCACTGATTCCTGCATATTTGGAGCACTTCTTGCTGCTGAAAACAGGTGACCCAGACTTCACAGCCACTTTCTTATCAGTGGGCAGGCAGTGAGCAAGGCTGGAGGGAGGAGCTGGTCCCTGTCCTGCTGTCCTTGTCACACTCCTGGCAGCACAGCCAGAGCCAGCCCTCACACCTGCACTCATTTGCATTGCAGGGGGATCTCTCTTTCACAGCCAGCTGTTTTCTCAGGGGAGGGAATGATAATGAAACTAATTCCAAATATCTACACCCAAATAAAGCCACTGGTAAGCAAATACCTTCTGGCCAGGTGGGTAAGGCAGTGCTGGGTGTGGGTTTTCCTGTCCTTGCAGGTGCCAGCTGGGGCAGATCAGTACAGGCTGCACAGTGAGCTGCTGCTGCTGCTGCTGCTGCTGCTGCTGCTGCCTGGGACTCGTTCCTTCAAATGGATGTGGGGGTTTACATAATTCCCTGCCTTTTTCCCAGGCCTCTGGCAGCAGGCAGTAGCTTTATTGAGGTGGCCAGCAGCCCAAAATCTACTCTTGTTTGCAAGTTCTTTAATAATGGCTGATTCAGTCTGTTACAGAATGAATTATTTATTTAATAGACAGAAAACTAACAGACATAAGACTAATATTACACAGGAATAAGGACAAAAAAAGAAACTACTCGCAGGTAAATAGAGCAGGAGGTTAAAGGTACCAATAATTCTACAGCTAGCAAAGAAATAACATAACCTAGGATTCAATTTATCTTACAATCCAATTGTTGGTGGAGCACACATCGAGATCCTTTTCCTCAATTCCCAGGAAAGCAACCTTGGAATCTGCATCCAGACTCCAGGGAGGAGTTTCCAACACTTTCAGGGTGGAAGAGGCTTCTGCCTCTGTGATAACTCCTGTGCCTTTTATAGTTTGTACAACAGTGTCTCTCAGTCAAGAATATTTATTTTATCTCTTCCCACATCAGCTCTCCAGACTAAAGTGTAGATTCTCAGCTGGGGCCTGAGCATATTTGGCACCAGAGATGACCCTTTGCTGGGCCTTTCAGCCTCAATTCCCAGGAAGTAACCATGAAATCTGTGTCCAAACTCCAGGGAGAAGTTTCCAACACTTTCAGAGTGTAGGAGGCCTCTGCCTCTGTGATAACTCGTGTATCTTTTATCAGTTTGTAAAACAGTGTGTCTCAGTCAAGAATGTTTCCTCCATCTCTTCCCATATCAGCTCTCCAGACTAAGATGCTGATGCTGAGCCTGAGCCCTTTTAGTGCCAGAGATGATCCCTTGCTGGGCCCAAGCAGCCTCAATTCCCAGGAAAGAAGGCATGGAATCTGCATCCAAACTCCAGGGAAACATTTCCAACACTTTCAGGGTGTAAGAGACTTCTGCCTCTGTGATAACTCCTGTGCCTTTTATAGTTTGTACAACAGTGTCTCTCAGTCAAGAATATTTATTTTATCTCTTCCCACATCAGCTCTCCAGACTAAGGTGTAGATTCTCAGCTGGGGCCTGAGCCCTTTTGGCACCAGAGATGGTCCCTTTGCTGGCCCTTTCAGCCCCTGGGTTATCTCTTCCTTATCTGCACCATCTACCTGTGGTAGGGAGGGGGAGGCCAGGTCCTGCCCCCTCACCTGGGGCAGGGCAGGGCAGGGCAGGGCAGCTCCCCAGGGCTGGACAGGCTCGGGGTGAGTGTGCTGTGCCCCCTGCTCCCCCCTGCCCTCACCCATCGATGCTGCACTCCTGGCACAGCAAAAAGGGGGTTTTTAATTCACTCTGTGCCATACAGGCAGTTAAACCACGGGGCAGGGACACCTCACTGTGTCGATTTTGGACAGAAGTGCAGCTACACAATGAGTATCAGAGATTTTAATAACCTTTCATGCAGCCAAATCACAGCGTGATGCCTTCAGGTTCCACATGTCCATCGACTTCTACAGCACCCATCTGCCCCTACAGCACCACAGCAAACTCCCACTTCTGAAATCTCAACACTGATGTGAGAGTAGAAATTCAGCCAGGAGAGTTTGTGACTTTTTTTTTAGCAAAGGCTTTTCACATTTCCCCAAGGTGTTAGTTGCCACTGCATGTTAAAACTGCTGTAAACTCCCTGCAACTCCCTTAATTTGAAAAAATTAAGGTGTGTGTAGGTAAAGAGAACATGGATGGGTGGGGCTTTGTCTGCTGTGATGGAAACCCAGTGTAACACCACAGCACCAGTTCTCTGAATTGATGCTGCTGCCACAGGGCAGACTGTAAAGAAGTATCCAAAGTCAAAGTCAGTTTACTAGAAAAAAGAACAAGTAATTTATCCCCAATAGATACAGAATCCTATAGACTTGCCTTAGTGCCTATTTGTTCTGGGGGAATTCAAGCCACAAATTATGGATGATTCCTTAATTGTAAAGATTTATCATAAAAAATTACAATCCTTTTTCTTTTAATTGCTTCTAAAAATTCATGGATATTGTTAAGGGGTATAATTTTTCAGACTGCTTTTGGACATTATTTTTATTAGGTATTATTGTATTGTAGGACTATTTATGTTTTGCCAGCAGTCTGGTTACTGCATTATTAGTTAAGCTCATTAGCCTAAGTGACTGAAGGCAGAATCCTGTGCTGCAGAAAGCTCCTCTGCAGTCCAGCTTGCCTTGGATGCCTTCTGCTGGCCAGAGGAATCCAGCCCATTTCCAAGACACTTTTTTTTGGTGGCACTGAGTTTGTTTGACAAGGAGCCTTGGTCTTGACAGAGCAGCTTTTCACCTGGTGTGGAGGGGCTGGAATGATTCCCCTTCCTCTCAGTAAAACTCTGGCCCTCTGGTTGTATCACTTCATTAAAAACAATTGCTGCAGTTTAAACTGATCAAGAAGGAAGCATTTTTCAAGCCTTCTAAACCTGAGAGCAAGTAGAGTTGCTGGTGTTTTATTAATTTATCAACATCTTGTGAAGAGTCTTTGTTTTCTGTAGCAGCCATCAGCCCTTCTGGAAAGCACAAGATGCATAACCCAGCTATGTAGCTAATCTGAGTAAATAATGAGAATTCAGCACTGTTTTACAAACTCGAAAAGACACATGAGTTATCACAGAGGCAGAAGCCTCTTCCACCCTGAAAGTGTTGGAAACTCCTCCCTGGAGTCTGGATGCAGATTCCAAGGTTGCTTTCCTGGGAATTGAGGAAAAGGATCTCAATGTGTGCCCCACCAACAATTGGATTGTAAGATAAATTGAATCCTAGGTTATGTTATTTCTTTGCTAGCTGTAGAATTATTGGTACCTTTAACCTCCTGCTCTATTTACCTGCGAGTAGTTTCTTTTTTTGTCCTTATTCCTGTGTAGTATTCACTGCCTTCTGGCAGGATTGTGTAACTTCAGGGAAATCAGCCTGGTTAAAGGTGGCTCATGCACAAGATCCAAGTGCCCTGATGGCTTCATCTGCTTCAGGAAGACAGAAATGTCTTCAGGCTCAGAGCTCCTGTGGGCAGGCACAGATGGGCCAGGGGCTGCATTGGCTTCTCCCAAACACCAGCAGGGCTCAAGGCTGCTCACTGCACATCTTCACCCTTCCCTGTTTAGATCAGGCCTGCTGATCACACTCTTATATAGCAGATTCTGCATATATATTATTTCAGCTCAGTAAATGGTGAAATTAAGGGTGTTTTCTTTGCTGGTTTGCCCTGGATATATTTGTTTTATATTTGTTGTTGTTGTTGGTGGTGGTGGTGGTGGTGGTGGTTTTGTTTTGTTTTGTTTTGTTTTGTTTTGTTTTTTTTTGTGTTTTGTTTTTCTTTTAAAGAAAGTTGATCCCAACAGTTATTTCTAGGGAATCCATTATCTAGTAACTGTCAACTAATTGGCTTTTTCATTCTTGGTCTCTCATTTAGTTTAGAGTTGGACAGTCTGAGTCCAGGTTCCCTGCTGTGAACCTTAAGGCAAGATCATAAATACCAACACTTCTTCTTGCATCTGAGCCCTCAAATCACTTCTGCTTGAGTTGTAGGGTCTCAGCAGCTGGCTGGGATGTTATATGGGCTATCAGTCAGTGTGGAATTACAGACAAGATCTTAAAAGTAATTGCTTTCAAACTTACTCAGAATTATGGTTTAGGAGACAAAATGGAAAACAAACCACTCTGACTTTCCTCTGGTTTCCTCTCTGGCAGTCTCTTCAATATCACCCCCACCCCAAGCAGATTCTGCATCCTCCCAGCCCCAGTCCCACAGACTCGTGAAGGTCTAACAGGCAGGAGCTGGAGCTGCTGTTCTGGCAGCCTTCTCCCCTTGCTGATTAAACACAACTCTACCAATTCATCCAGCAGGGTGGAAACCCATGGGAAATTGGGCAGTAATTGGGCAGTTGTGGCTGATGACAAGGCTCTCTGAATTTCCTTTTTTTTTTTTTTTTTTTTTTCTGGCTGGCTCCCCCTGTGCTGGGGCTTTCCAATCTGTGGTTATTGTCTGGGATGTAATTTATCATTTATGAAGGGCTCACACTGTCTTCCCTCCTGCACAGGATTGGATTGGAGTCAGGCTGAACCCTGATCACTACTTAGTGCTCCAGATCTGAGTTTTTTTCCTGGCCAGACTGAAAGCTGAGCTGAGCTGTGCACCAGTGATTTTCTCTGTCTCAGCAAACTCCCCCCAAATGTTTCCTGCCTTGCCAATGAGCCCTAATTTTCCAACAGCAAAAGGCCAGAACAGCCTCATCCCAGCAAGTTAGCAGAGCCCCTGCAGGTCCTGATGCCCTGCCACAGTCTGGTATCTTCATTGTTTCCCTCTTCCCATCACTCTCAGGGTGGAAGTTATTGATTATTCTGCCAGGGGTTGCTAAAACAGAAAATGTTGATCCCTCAAATGAAAGTGTGCCTCACAACTTATTTACTGAACTGCAGCCAGTTTATCCAGGACATTTTTCTGTTATATGTGAGAGAGAATGACTGCCCTCAGGCCTGGCAAGTTGGGAAAAATAATCACAGTATGTTTCTTTATCTGACCTTTGAGGGCAAATTAAATCTGACCTCTGTTATTAGCAAGGGTGCTTCTGATACAACCCAAAATTGCATTTTAAAAGGCTCTCCAAACAGGATTAACTGTTTAACTGCAGTGGGAAGGGTTGGAGGAGTGGATTTAGTGCTGGTTTCACTGTCAACCCCTGACTTTCTTGGCTGGACAGCAGGAGCTATCAGTGCTCACCTGGCAAAACTCAAACTTCATGGTTTGAGGCAGTGGCTGTGCTTTATGGACCTGTCTGAGGGTGTATTATCCCACTTTCCAGTTTCCCAGCTGCACTCTCCACCATCAGCATCACATTAAGTGCCATTTCATGGCAAAAAGAGCACCATGTTAAAAACAGCAGTGCTTGCTTTCAGGGCAAAGAAGCAGCTTCTGCATTTACTCTAAAAACATAAAAATAATTTTTAAAATCTTGACTCATTTGAAGTGTTGACTTTCAGAATATATTCCACAAATCAGTGCAGGGATCTTGGGTGTTTGACAAATAATTCCAAGATGAATACAGATATATATCCCTGAGTGCAAGGACTTTAATCAATCCCTAATCTCCAGTTTGACTTTACCTGACAGCACTGTGAAAGATGATCTGCTTCGATGTGACTGGTGTAGTAATAGAAAAAGCCATTTCCTCTTTTTATTACTATTCAATTTTTAGTCTAGAGAGCCCACAGTTGCTCAAAGCCACATTGAGAGCCTTCCATTGAACACAGAAAGCTTTGGATCAAGCCCTTGGATACTTCCCTAGTAATAAATTAGGCCTAACGAGGCTGGCAACAGCTCTCCAAGTCTGAAGGTCTTTGAAACCTCCTGAAGCCCCAGCAGTTAAACCTTGGACTGAAAAAAACACCTGTAAATGTGAGAGCAGGCAGGGACCTGGGAGCCATCTAAAATCTCCACCCCCAAATACTCTGCTGTCTCCCCTCTGCACAGAGGAGCAGCTGCCCCATTCTGGTGCTCTCCCCAAAATCCTTTATAACCCACTCAGCTCTTTCAGGGCAGCACAGCAGAGGATGGTGAATTGCCTTGGAGTGTTTTCCACATCACTGGTTTGCCACTGGGCTAACCCAAGGCAAACTGCTTGCTTTATTAGCTGTGTAATTAAAGTGAGGGACCCTAAGCTAGCATTCTGTACAAAAAAAAAAAAAAGAACAGAAATTCAACAGGCAGCTCTGAGAGCAGAGGTTGCAAAAGCTCCAGCATATTCTGCAAGATGAGCTTCAGTAATAACTCACCAAGAGACCAAATGTATCCTCTGCTGAGAGACACCACGATGACTAAAAATCTAAGAAAATACTTACCTTTTGTCATTATATAGTCTTAAATAATGTTATTTAGTATCCATTTTATTAATATATTAATAGATGCATTTTACTATAGCATTGCAGAGGATCAGAGAAAAGAGCTGCTAATAAACATTTTCACTGTGATTTGGCTCTCTTTGATTTGGATTGTGAAACTTATGATATGTCCACAGCAAATCAGACTGAATTAATGTACCCAGGTACTTATGTTCTGATCATGGAACATCCTTGAAACTGATGGGATGATCCAGTGTCCATGGATTAACCCAGCAGGGATATAAAAGCATTGGGAATGCTCACTTTTACCATTTAGGATCATGGCTAATGCTGGCTGAGACCACAGCACTGCTGTGCTTAGCATTTTACCCAGCTGGGAGATTCCTGAAAGGAATTTAGCATTTGAATAGAGGAGATACAGGAAACCAGGCTTAAAAGCAGGGAAAAAAAACACCAAAAAACCAAAATAATTGGGGAAATGGGAAAGCAGTCCCTGTGTCACTTGTGTTGGAGACAATTCCAGTGGAACCAGGGTGGGTGGTGTTTGATGGCACCTCCAGGTGCTGCTGCAAGAAATACAGAAGCTGTAAAATGAGAATGCCCCTGAGCAGGAGCCTGCTGTTTTAACTGAACTTAAACCTTGTGCCCTTTCTAGGGGCTACCCATGGGAATCTAAGTCTGAATTTCAAAACCACATTTTGCTGAAGTGGACTTCTGAATTAAAAAGTTAATCTAGGACAGTTAAAAGAGCATGGCTAGACCCATTCTGGCATCCCAATTTCGGAAACACCTGTATAATATTATAGTGAGATTAGCAGATATATTTTTCTTGAAATCTAAATGTCCAGATTGTGGTCTGAGAGTAAGCAAGGGGAGTTTCTGTCTGGTGAGAGGTGTAGGTGACTGAAGGTGGGGTTTTGAACTGCAGGTGCCAGAGCTGCAGTGTAATTGCAGCTGTGCCAGGGGAGCACTTGGCAGCAACCCTGAGGCTCTGCATGCATATTTCCAGCAGGTTGGGAATTTGCATAACTTATCCATAAAGCACTGCAAATCTAATAAGGAATCAAGCCCAGTGTCAGCTCTGGCCACTCTATTACTGTATCTGAAAATACAGCTCCGTTGTGCCTTGACCTTTTCTGTTTGGAATTTGGATTTTCCAGCCCTTCTTCCATCTGTTTACAGAACCAGCCCCTCAGGGAAACATACAGAAATAAATCTTTTCCCCAGTTCATGCTCATGACATCAAATGATGCAATAAAATGAAATCTCTTTCCTTCTTTCTCCCCTTTCAATATTTATTCTGGGGATTTATTGTTTTCCCTCCTGTTCATTCAAGGTTTCCCTCTGATAGATCACCTCACTGTGGAGCATTTCTCAAACTCTCCATGCAGTACATCTCAAGCTATTATTTTAAAATGTAGTTGGAGTTGCTTTCAGCTAAAGACAGTGCAGAGATTTTCATTTTTCTTTCTAACTCTGCTGGATCTGCTCCATGAAAATTTTTACTCCATTTTTAGTCGAAATATTGTTAATATAGAATAGTGCTTCCAGTAGATGCATGAGGACCAAAAATCTTCTGGGTGTTTGCATGTGGGTTGTGTCCCCACAGGGCTCTGTCAGTGTCATAAACATTCGTGCCATCCTGAACTGAATTTTTAGCTAGCATGAACGGGTTCTGTTCTTAAATACAACCAGGGGAGTTTTAGGGTACCCTGAACCCTCTCCCCCTAATCAACTTTTTTTTTCCTTCTTCATAAAAAAAAAACCTAGAAAATACTTTTATCTCACGAGTTAATCATCCAACCATATCAAAGCTTTCAGCTTTCAACACCAGGACCATTGATGAGTTCAGATTTTCAGAAAAATCCCCTGCAATAAAAGCTACTGTCTCTCCCTGACACCTTCAACGTAATGCAACAGCAGTTGCTCGACCAAAAAGTAATTACCCAAAATAATTCACTATGTAATTAGCAGCTCATGCAAGAGATAATCATATTGAAATAAGTATATATCATGAGTAGTGATAAGAAATTAAAGCAGTAACATATACAGAAAGCTCATTCAGAAATTGAAGGATATTGCCTTTTATTTGTAGAACAGCTTTCAAAAGTAATACGCATGTTTCAGCTGCATTATCACCACTAATATATTGCAGATGAGCTGTACAATAGTACTTTCCATCAGTTTTGTTTACACAATTTTTATATAAAATTTGTAATCACTCAAATTGTGTCCTTGGGGTCTGCTGAAGAATATTGAGTATGAAATGTTGCAGTTCTGGATATTCAGGTAGAAACAGGATTTGGAGAATCTGTTTATCCAGCTAAGACAGGAAGAATTACTGGGACTTCTCTGTCCTCTCCAAATAAGCTACTCATATACAGGGATATGAGAAAGCAGCTGACCAAAAACCTGTTTGCTCATCAAGTTCTGATGGCAAAATAATGACAGTCAGAGGCCTTTTGCAGTCAGGTCTTTAGAAATTCAATGGGAGCCTTTTCCAAGTGCACAGATTTGGCAGCCTGCTCCTCATGCAAAGCTGGTCTGTGTGGGACTGAAGGAGAGATGGTTGTTGCAAGATGCCTGGCTGAAGATTACATCTAAAATAAATATACTCTCCTACATTATCAGCTCTTCAACATCCAGGTATTGAAATCACCAACTAAGAGCCTCAGAAATCTGTCCTTTCTGATAGGGGTTTGCAGGGTGAGCTGCTCATCAGCGTGGCCAAAGCTGCTATTTCTGCCTTGCCAAGAAAGCACCACCCCCACACTGCTTGCTCAGATGGGCAGGCCTTGCTGCAGCCCATAATTCAGCAAAAATCCCTGGTGTGTGGCCATCTAGATATCTCCTGACACTGCAGAGGGTTTCTGAGCTGTAACACTTGCCTGGCTAACAAAAATGAGTGTAAGCTCTGAGCCCACTGTCCCAGCAGTGGCTGAGTCTGTGAGAGCAGCATCCCCTGAGAGCTCTGCCAGCCCAATCCATACCTGCACTCAGACAGCCCCTGGACGTGGGAGACAAAATACAGAGACAGGATTTATTTGTTTCAACTGCATTTTTAGTGGTTTTCACTGGTGTTGAGCAATCTTCTGTCATCTCAGGGTTTTTCCCTGACTTTCTCAGTGCTGTCAGGGAAGTTCACTCAGGCACTGACAGCTTAGATCATGGATATAATCAAGGAACATTCCTGGAACAAATTCATGTGGCTCTGTCTGCAATCCATGGAGCTGTGTGGATCCACTCCAGCTGCCCCACTCTGGTGCAAGGCTCAGGGTAAACCAAGGTGCTTTAAACAAAGCAGAGGCATTTAAAATCTGCATCCATTTCTCTGCCTAATCCTTCGAAAGAAACATTACCCACCAGGGCCAGAATTAGAAACATTTATTGGGAAAATATGTGTTTGATAAGTAAGATCAATTTATTTGTCAGGGCACTTCTGTTTTGTCTGAAAACCTGGAAAATATCCAGATTCAAGCTCAGTGTTCTCTGCCAAGGCATTTGTGCTATGTTGGACTTGGGAAATTTTATTGTTTTATCAAAAATTTCATCCCTGTTTCCTCTGACTGTGTTTCAGTATGTTCAGTATGTTTTAAACAGCTCTACTGAATGTGGGGTCAGTCAGTGACACACTGGACAACTGCATTTTATGGAACACATCCAAATTAATAAAAGTTAACAGCTGTTTGTAATATTAGGTAGGTTTTTATCTCTGACCTTGATGTATGTGCTTTTGCCACAGGTGTTGGATCCATAATTTCTGTGATAGGATCCATTGCAATCTTAATCTTGTTATGTGCCAGGAAAACTCATGGATTGCACCAAGGCTCAAGTTCAGCAGCTAAATACACATTTAACAAAATGGGGACAGCTGAGGGAAAGGCCCAGGGGAAGAGCAAGTTAACTGGAGCCCCAGGTTGGCCCCAAAGTGGTTGAAGGTTAATAAAAGTTTTTGAAATGGTTTCCCACACCCTTGTGGAGAAATGTCCAGACCTGGCTCTGTAGGATGGCACTGAGACACCACCAGCAGGTGCAGAGCACAGTGCAATAAAACACCAGTGTGCCCACAGCTCATTGTTCAAACCATTTCAGCACCTGTGTGAGGACTGAGCTCAGTGTGAGTTCTGCCTTCATCTCCTGGAGATTATTCCTCACCTCACTGAAAAGGATCCACAGAATGGAGGACACAGAGCTGCAGTCAGTGCTCAGCTTTTCCAGGTGATTCCAGGGGGGCAGCACTCGAGCAGGATAAAAAATGAGAGCTGCAGGAAAATAAGATGTGAGTTTCATAAATACAGTGAGCATGACTTAGCTCTGCTTGTTTTGGAAGTACAATAGGAACAGAGTCAGGCCATGGCTGAAAGTTCCTGAAAATCTCATTATGTATGTCCTTTTTGTTATTTACATCTTCTACATATATCATATAGTGCCAGTCTAAGAGCAGTAGATAAGAATTACTACTTTTTTTTTTACACAGATCCTTTAATTTAGAGACACCCAGCAGTATTCTAGTGTTCAGGTTCTTTGCTCCACTATTTGTAAATCAAAGTCTTAAGCTGTAGTTCTTTATTGAATACAGTGACAAATGGGGATGAACTGCATTCTCCCCTATAGTCATAAAATTGATTTAATATTTCAATTAATCTTTGCTACCTTCTCAAAAAATTTATGTGAATACATTCTGAGTAAGTCATCTTCAGGACTTAAGTAAATACTAACATAAATATCACTTAATTTATTTGCTCTCTTTAAAATTCCTTTATATCACTCTTGCAGTCAAATGCAAGTATTGCTTCCACCAACCACAATGCAGGAGAATCAGCTGAGGCTGTCTTTACAAAAGGATTGTCCCATGTTCATTAAATACTTCTGTATTCATACCCTGCTTTCCACAGCCAGTGAAATGGTTCTACACAACTTTGCAGAGGATGGAAATGATATCATAATCCATCCCTTAATATCAAATTAAAAGAAAATATGATTTTAAAATAAGTGCAATTCTTGTTCCTAGTAAAGAGAACTGGACAGGCTCTCATTGTGAGGGCTTTTCTTCCTTCCCCTCTGATACAAGATTGCAGAGGGGCTGACAATGCAGCATTTTTGAGCATGTGCATTTTTTGATGTGACAGGATGTGGTTCACATTCTTTCTGTAATGATCCTTTCTGGCCATAATTTGATGAAGAGGAGACACCCAGCTCCTTCTAGACTGTGCTAAGGTAATCCAGAAGTGGTAGAATGGGTGGGTGTGTGGATGGATGTGGTATTAAATTCAGATTTCTGAAGGCTAATAATGCTTTTTGCCCAAGTACTGTTCCTCTAATCAAGAATCTCAGATTCGCTCAGTGTAGCAAGCAATTAACTGTGCATTAGCAAGCTATTTTTGGAAGCCCACGGTAGGAATGTGCCCTCCCCAGCTCACCAAAGCCCTCACCCTGCAGGCTCTGCAGCCATGGCAAGGCAATCTCCTGCTCTGATGGCAAAGACTTGGATTAAAAGCCAGGTTTTGGGGAGTTTGTGAAATATTACATGCTATGCTAAAAATCAGTCTCTAGTGAAAATAAATAATGAATAGTATATGGGGGAAAAAGCATCTTTCTCTCTTCCTGGCTCTGCCCTTGGGGATGTTCTGTCACTGCTGGGGTGTGACCTGGTGGTGAATTTGAGCTCCAATCCTGCTGGAGACCCTAAGCCAGGCCTCCCTGGGGTAGTGATGCCCACAGGCAGCAAACCCTTTGCTCAATTCCCCCACACCGAGTTCCTGGCAAAGCACAAGACTCATTTCCTCACATTTTTAAGTGGGAGTCAACTGGAAAGCTTTTTTCTTCTTCTTCTTCTTTTTTTTTTTTTTTTTTTTCCTTTTCTAAAACTATAACCGATCCTATTTGTAAGAAGCCTAGAGAAATACTCCAATGGTGCAGAGTTATATTAAATAAAAGAGCTCTCCTGCAGGCCATGCACTGAGTGATCAAACTGCCCCAATAAAGCTCCCCCACGTTCACTCTGAGCAGCACTCACTGCTTTCCCTCACTACATTCCCTGTAAACGGTACTTCATTGGTCACTGCAGCAGATAGTTGGATGTATTTAGAACACTGGAATAAAAAAGTATCCAGCACAAAGGGTTGCCAGAATCACTGAAATAGAGATTTTCCTCTCCTCTGTTTCCTCACAGTCTCCCCATTTTGCTAACTTCAGTTTAAGAAACTGAGTTAAGGGCATTAAGCTGCCTCACAGGGCAGCTTGTTGAGCACAGCTGTGATTGAAAAATCTGGGCTGATGGGGGAAGGAGAGGATTGACTCTCTTTGAAATGGGCCAGGAGAGGAGGGTGCTGGGTGAACTGGGGGAATCTGCTGGGAGAGCTGGGGGAGGTTCCACGTGTCTGCTGGGAAGAGCAAGCACTCAGTGCTTATTATTCCTCTTCATAATGCAGAGACCTGCCAGGCTCTAAAATACCTGTGGAAACAGCAGGAACAGCTAAGATAATCCTTTCATCTGTTGCTAATTAAAAATGTACACAAATGTTGAGGGGCAGCACTGGATCTGTGCATTTGATGTTTTTAGAGTAAAGCATGGCTCCTAAGGAGGAGTCCAACCTGGCACCACCATCAGTTAAAGCACAGTGTATCCATCCATTTATTAAATGCTGCTTTTCCACCTGGGCTCACTGGTCTCTGCTCTCCCACTGCTGGGTGTCAGATGGAATTTAGCTCTGCTTCATTCAGCCCTAAATGTTTGGGCTACACTTGACTCTCCTGCCTTGTGGTACCACCATGGGGCACGTGAGACCTCAGTGCCACGTTCCAGAAGCTCTGAGACCTTTGTGCTCCATCTGCCACGAGGAGTAAGAGATTCTGCCCCCATCTCAACCCAAAACTTCAGTGTCTTGACCCTCCTGGCATAAGAAAACTCTCCTCCCTTATTAAATGCCTCCAGAAGGGATGGGGTGAGTTTGGTCAAGGCTGGGTGGAGCAGAACCTGAGTGTGGGGGACAGCTGAGCAAAGCTGATGGGACCCCTGCTCTGGGGAAGAGCTGCCAGGTGGGCAGGGAGAACCTGTAATACCTTCAGTTGTGTGTGGTATTTCTAAAGTGGAAAATAATGTGAAAGGAAAGGAAAAAATAAGCTCCCAAGAAAAGGAAATGCCCATATTCTGATACTCAGTATATGTTTGACTGTCTTGGAAACATGGATCAAATATGATATTGGCATAACATTAGCCCCATGAAGCTGATGGTAATTCTGTCCAAGTGCTGTGCACAATTATAGGGGTCTAGTACAATTAGTGTAAGCTAAATTAGGTTTAAAATAATCAATAGGAGACTGTCATTTTGTGTGTCAGTTTAGATCACACGGGGGCTTTTTATAAATCTCAGTGTGAAGAAAAATATTCGGCTCTTTTCCATTTTAGTTCACACAGTGAGGGCACAGATGTCTGGCATTTTTTCAGCTGCTTTTTGCAAGTGGCACCACATTGCCAGAGGGTGCAGTGCCAAGCTCTGCTCCCCCAGCTCAGGGCTCAGATGAAGTCCTCACTCACTGCTCCTCTCACCTGCCAGCATGGGCTGGCAGTGGGCAAACATGGGGCAGAGCTATTTATGAACAGAACATTGCTCATTCCATGCCTTCTCTGAAGCAATCTGCAGCGTGTGTTGGGACTGTTCTGTCTAAACACAGGCAGCACTTCTGAGCTGAGTCCCAGAGAGCCCCAGAGCTTCAGGAGGCTGCAGGGCTGAGAAGGGATTTCTTGGGATCGTAGGGTCAAAGATGGGATTGCTCTGGTGTGCTTTAAAATGTTACTTATTTATTGTTCCAGTCTCTGGGAGTGGTGAGACCTCCTTCACAGAGGGATGTAGAAGTCAGCCATAGTGTGCAAAATGGTCACAGGACTGCAGGTTACAAGGTCTCCTAAAGGTTAATTGGCCAATAGGTAATTGCCCCATACACATATTTCCCTTTTCACACCAATAATTAATCACATCTGCATTCCATGTTTGCCACATTGTGGAATTTTTCATCCAGTCATCTACTGACCAACAGCTCTCTATTACTCTACTCTACACCACCACACCCTAAACTTTTTACTTTATTATATGGCTACTTCTAAATATCTATCTATATATACCTAAACTTCACACTGCAAAACCCTCTACTATCTAACTTAACATGTCTTTCCTTAAACCACAGAGCAAAACCTTTGTTACAGGTCACTAAGTTTGGGAGCTTTTCCCACGGCTTCAGATCAAATCCAGCACACATTTCAAACTCAGAGCAAGCAGGCCCAAGGCCTTTGAAGGTTTTCTGTGCCTTGGATTCCAACAGGAATCAGGTCTCCTGTGCTCCTGGACCCTGGGCAGAATGTCTGACACCTCGGTGGAGGCTCTGGCAGCCTCCCCCAGCCTCCCCAAGGTGTGCTTGGTGCAGGGCAGGATCCATCCTGGAGCTGGGCAGGCACTGAAAGGTCCCAGAAAGTCCTACCTGGAGTAAAGTGGTGTGGGGTATGTGCAGGGGTGGGTGTTCTGGGTGCAAGAGATGGATCTGATCTCTGTTTCTCACAGAGAAACTATCCATTTCTGGGCTCCATTGTGGCTCCCCAGGGTGAGCCTTTGAAGGCCTTTCCAATAAATATCCACTTTTATTCCCTTCCTCCCTGTTTCTAGGGAGCTGCTTCAGGCCTCAGTCTGGGTTTTAACCAGCTAAGTATCCGTGATTCCCTTTGAATCAGGAATGCTGGGCTGGAGGCCAGCTCTGCCCAGCACACTGGTGTTCATCAGTCCATTGTTCTGGTCATGTGTTAACCTGCACAGCATCAAAGGCACACATCCACCTTTCCAGAAGGAAAACAGCTCTGAATTTCCCACCACACTGAGCTATCCAGGCTTCCATGTTGACTCAGCCAGCTTTCCCTAGCACCTGCAGCACTGGAAGTAAATAGTTCCTTGTTTTCCTAGCACAGGACAAAAATCAGTATCACCATGCAGATTGGATCTTTTTTCCTGTAGATTAAACGATATTGCATCCACAGAAGTCATTAGAGTTCCAAATACTTTGCAATTAATCATGAAGAGAGTAAATGAATCATTGATTTAACATTAAGAAAGCTTTTTTTTTTTTTTTTTTTTTGCAATGTATTCTCCTGACAACTTGCATTACCAGTAACTATTCAATAAAGAATAAAATAATACATTTGGTCTGGTTTAGAATGTGCCTCAGACTCCATAAATATCAATACAGATACAGCTGAACAAATCTTGTTGTGATTGTGAGTTCTAGCTGAGAATACATCTAGCAATAAAGATTATCAGTGGAGAGCAGTGATGGATACAGGGGATTGATTTGTCTGGTGGCACAGTTTGGACAATTCTATGTGTATTTGCATGGGTTAGGGATAACTCTGGTGAGAATGGGCATGCAGGGAGATACTGGCCTGCACTGGAAGATGTGCCAGCTTTTTTTGAGGGGTTTGTGTGCATTTGTGTACCCACAATTCCACAGTTGGCTGAATTGATATTTGAATCCATATGTAAACTACCTGCATTGGGCAAGAAATCCCAAGAATTTTAGAGCATTACATAGGTACAGGTGAAGGTTATGAACTTAAGCACCCAGATATTAAAAAATGTGCTCAGTTCTCTGTAACTGGCTGATAGGTTTGACTTCTGTGTGTCAGAAATGTGACTTCTGGACAAAGTTCTCCCTGCTTTGGGGCATTTGGCATTGGTTAGGTTGCATCAGATGTGAGGAAGGCTGTAGCAGGTGAGGGGGAAGAGTGGTCTGAGCCTCCCACTCCATGCTGTGCATCTGCCCTGCCCAGCAGTGCTGTGACCACACACACACAAGGGTCACTTTGCTGATCTGGCAGAAAATGTCATTTTTATTGTGGTGAGTTATTTTCTGTGAGCTCAGTGAGATGGATCATGCCCCACACAGTTCCCAGCCTGGGATGAGGGAGGTTGCCAAAGCAGGAGAGAAGGGAGAAGAGCCCCACTTTTGTCAGGGAGAGCCTCCAGCTGCAGTGGCTGCAGTGAAAGCCAGAGCTGGAGCCTCAGCAGGGCTCCAGTGTCAGATGGAGCACAAAGTCACCTGCCAGCCTTCTGTACATTAACATGGGCTCTCTACCCCAGCCAATTCCCCAGCCCCAAATTACAGAAACATCACTGCCCAGAGATTTTTCCTCATCTGTGAAATACCATCTCTGGCCACTGGTGGGATATTCCCTGGGCAGGGGCACGTACCAACACAGATGGCTGTGCACTGGCAGCCAGGCTGCCAAACCCAGGGGTTTTTTTATTTCCTTTCTTCCTTTTCCTTGCAAAAAGGTGGTACATACCATCACTGGGTAAGATAAAAAAGCAGATCAGAGAAAATATTAGAAATAACAAAAAAGGTGGCCTCAGTTTAGGTCAAAGGACTGAATATTTGGATATCTGATGTGGATTTATATCTGAGCAAACTGCTGAAAGGCCAGGGATTTATCCAGTGTAAGTGCATCAGTCTGTAATGTGCTTTAGTGAGACCTTGTGACTCTGTGCATATGAATATTCACCACTGAAGTAAATGGCACTGCTTTTCAAGTTAGGTACTTGATTTTAGGTACTTTGCTCAATTGGAGTCTGTTGTATCAACTTCTCCAAATGACTGTTGCTTGGATTTGGTCACAGGAAGTTTTTATAGGACTCCAAGGTTAATCTTCCAGTATCTTTCTTTTCTCCCATCCCCACAGTAACTTCAAATTCCCTTTGTAGCTTGTTTTATGTTTTTGTCAGCTCTATTGGTCCTTGAGCTTAAAAATGTTCTCCATGTCTATAATACATGAGGGGTGGAGGGAAGTTGTTTGGTGCATTTCATGTCCCAGTATCACCTACAGGTGAACTAAAATGTCATACATATAAAAATATAAAAAAAGGTAAAATATGTATATATCCATAAATCTGTTTAAGCAGAATCAATGATGGATGAGCGTGTTTAAATCTTATACTCATATTTCTTCTAACTTACTGGAAGAGGACTCCCATAATTCACTGGAGATTCTCATTCTTGTGAATTATTGTCTTCATCATTTAAGGAATATTTCATCTCCTGAAGATGATCTCCAGCCACTGTAACCTGTATTTTTCTTTCAGCTATATTTCTTCATCTTCCTTAATGCATGTGATCTTGTGCACTTCAGTGCGGAAAATTGGATAGTCCCTGCTCTCTGGTTCCTGCAACTTGTTTATTCAAGAGTGCCATTTGAGTAAACACAGGGCAGCACCGTGGCCAGTTTCTATTTTCTCCCTTTCTCCTTGTGATCATCACCTGTTTGCTGCTGCAGCAGCATCACCCGAGGCCCCCTGAGCAGCAGCGTGTGCGGAACTCATCCAACCACTGACAAAGGGCCTGGTCTGCTGGGGAAAACACGGGCCCTGGGGACAGGAGGAGAGCTGGGTTCCCACCCTGGGGCATCTTTGTGCTCATGCTGGGAGCTGGGGGCAGAGGGGAGGGCGACTCTCCCCCCTTTGCCTGCTGGCACTGGCAGCTGCAGGTGTGTGGTCACATCTGCCCTGGCTGAGCTGGGCTTTGCAGGGCTAGGAGAGGTTTGTGCTGGGGGAGCAGGTGGGACAGGAACTGCAGACTCCGGGATGCTGATAATTAATGTTTTATTTGTTATTTTAAAAGGCAGGAGTGCTGGAGAATGGTGCAGTTGGCAGGGGAGAGCTCTAAGCAGCAGTGCTGTGGAGGTGAGGAGGGACCAGGCACAGGGCTGGGAGAGGTTTGTGCTGGGGGAACGGGTGGGACAGGAACTGCAGACTTGGGGATGCTGATATTTAGTATTTTATTTCTTCTTTAAAAAGCCTGGAGAATGGTGCAGTTGGCAGGGGAGAGCTCTAAGCAGCAGTGCTGTGGAGGTGAGGAGGGACCAGGCACAGGGCTGGGGCTGTAACCACAGCATTCAGTCTGGGGCACCAGGATTGAGGGACTCCTCAAGCTGGCCTGGAGCACATAACTTTCAACATAAATCCTCCCTGGAAGAAGTCCTGTGCTCTAAAGTCATGTCTTCCTATCCTTGCTCTGGAAAATGAGGATAATAATACCTGACCTATCATCTCTGAGTGTTACTTAATATTTGAATACTGCTTTGATCCCATGGAGTGCTGAGGATTATTGCTCTATAATCCTCATAATTCTATTATTCCATGAGTGAAATGATCAAATAAAATTGGAAGCATCTTTTATGCTGACCCAGAGCCAAAGCAGAACCAAAATTTTGTATCTGTAGATAGAGGAAGAAATTAAGCTCAGCCACAGAATACTTTGGGGTTTTTGAGTCATTCCAAGTCTGTGGGAATATTTCTTTATGCCAGTGGGCTTTAAATGGGATCAGTAGAGACAGGAAAGCCAGACAAAATGGAGAAGGAATCACTAGGATGCTAATTCCAATTCTCCAACGTGGTGTTCACTATGTGCAGATTTCTTTAAAGCTTCTTGCTGGTTTTTGTATTTGACAATCCCCATGGACATGGGAAGGGAATGATGTAATTCCTACAGTAATTCCTGCTGATGCTATTTTCTGAGCTAGGCATCAAATCTCAGCTCTGAGCCAGCTCAAATTTCACCTCAGTCAGGTGGCCCTGAGAATGGGCCACAGGCTGTGAAGGTCTGGCTAGAAAGTTTTCATTTGGATCCTTTCCCTGCACTCCTTTTTCTTCCCAAGTGTGTCTCTCTGGAACTTCTCAGCAGTGTTTGTGTGTAGATCAGTGGAGCCACTGGAGATGGGTCAGTGGGCAGAGCAGGGATATTTAAAATGCATGATGGATGAACACCATTACAAAGCTATTACCATCACACAAGGCATAGCTTCAGTACCTTGAGGATATGCCTGGGTTTGCTGCTGAAGGGATGACTGTGGGTAGAAGGCATCAGTGTGGCAGTGATCATGCTGAGGGCACTGTGCCAGGCTGTGTGAGGGGCAGCAAGGGAGACTCCCCCATGTGGGGGTAGGTAACAGGATTGTGTCTTCTTTCAGGCCTGATTTCTAATTTCTAATCACATACCACGGCTGAGATTTTATTATTGCTCATGGGAGTGCAGCAGGTCATGTAAAAATCTGCTCATCAGCTGGCAGCCTTTGTGGCAGGGTGTGTGGGGGGTGTCCCGGGGGCACTGCTGCTCCTGGCACCGATGGAGCAGGGGCTGCTGTGAGGCAGCAAACGAGGTGTACTGTCCTTCCTCCCTCGTGCCTGTCTGCAGTCTGTGAGACACCTCTGAGAAAGGACGAGCACCTTGTTGGGATGGAGCCACGAGCAGCCTCAAGGGCCAAGCAGCACCTGCAGGGCCACCTCGGGATGGCAGAGGAGAGATTTCCACTTTGGCTGGCTCCTCACTCCACCACCCAACACCCTGCCTGTCATCTCACAGCCCCCAGGGCCTCTGAGTAATAACACAATGTTTTGCTTCTTAGTAAATACCTTTTAAACTGATGAATTCAAAAAGCACTTTAGATGACATTTAAAATTTAGAACCAGATGACTGAGCTGTGAATAATGAATCTTGCCCAGTAGATGGATGGCACGTTACTGTGCAATTCTCTCCCTCTCTGTCATTGTCAGCTGAAGCATTTTTCTCTTCCACCTGGTTTCCCTCCTCTCTTCCCTCCCTCACCCCCAGAATACACAAGGCCTATTCAGAAATGCTTTATTTTGAAGAGCATGTGTGTTGCAACAGAGCACTAAAGAAGGACATGGTTTCACTGCAATCCAGAGAGCAGCAGAGGCCCCCAAAAGAGAGCACCTGTTTATTTTGGATACACAATTTATAGGGTTTGCAAAGTGACAGAGGATTGGGAGGTGAAATCCCACCTCTCAACCAGACTGGTGAAGTGCCCAGTCCATCAGATTCCCTTCTCCAAGAAGGAATGGAAACAAAGCTGGTGTTTTTAGTCCAATGTGTGAGAAAATCTGACTGGAGAACATAAACTTTTCAGAAGGCTTTCAAAAACAGGGCAACACATGTGCAAAGAGAAACTTTCAAACCCATCAGACCTAATCAGAGATGCCTTTCTTTCCCTCTCTTCAACCCTGACCTGAAGGTTGGTTATTTATGATGCCAGTCTTTAAACTGAGGCTTTCTCTGCCCATCCTCACCCACACTTTAGCCAGAGTTGTCTCCCAGGTGCACAGCAGGGCACCCAGAGGCCCCTGTCACCCCCTTGGACACCCAGCCTTGGTGGCAGAGTGCAGGACAGCAAACAGGTCCCTGTCACCCCCTTGACTCCTCTTTGCAGTTCTTTTGGGGTTTTGAGGTTTTATTTATTTTTTTTTAATTGTTTCAGGGTTTTTTTAATTCTTTCTTTCCCCTAAAAGATACTTCTTCCCTGGTCATAAAGGCTTTCCTAAGTCCTTATTTCACAGCTCAAAGCAGGAAGCAGGGGCAGGGGGAGGAATCGATGTCTGTATGAGCTCAGGCTTAACATTCACACCTGGATAAGGTGTTTTGCAGTCTTACTTATTTCATTTTACAGTTGTCTTTTAATTTGGAAAGTGTTTATATCAAAAACCTTTATTGCAACATCTCATGTTCTGGAAACATGATTAATAAAGAGCTTGCAGGAATTGAATTATCAAGGAAGAAATTGCTTGTATTGATTTGCTATATATATATATATATATATATATATATGAAAAAACTTTTCTTGTGACATGACTTCTCCTTTCCCCACAATCCCTGGCAGCAAGAAGAAAGCAAATTTCTACCAGATGGTATGGAGGCAGTTCAGACTCTGTGCTGTGGAGGTGATGGCACAGGTGTGGGGCTGTAAGAAGACCACAGGGCTCACTGATATAAGTCAGTGTATTGCAAATTATGGTCAGGAACCAGGAACTGACTCTTGCTTGGGCTGCTACTGACACTGGAATGACTAAAACCAGTTTTGGAGCATCTTCTGTTGCTGACAGGTGTGCAACAGCAGCACAGCATTTAAACCATGTGAATAATGGACTTTGAGAGCTTTCCTGAAAAACCTTTAAAAGTAAAACTGTGACCATAAAGAAAGTTTTCTTTTATTAACTCGCCTTCTCTGGGAGTGACTGTGGGATCCTGTTAAGCTGTGAATAGCACAGGATGAGCTGTGGGAAAGCTGCTCAGCAGCACAGGTCTGTGGTTTGCCAAACCCAGGCTGGACCCACTCAAACTTCCCCTCCTCTCAGGGAGTGTGAGGCTGACCTTGGCCTCACAGTGAGAGCTGCTGCAGGCAGACAATGTTTGCTGGGCAGTTTTGCAGAACTGATCCCGTGAATGATCTTCTACTTCATTTATTTTATAGGGGAAGCAGTGTCAGAACTTGGGTTAAATATACAGGGCTGTTTTTTGGACATGCCTGAATTTGCACTGATTGTTTGTCTGCATGCAGCCCTGCCTGATGATTTAAACTTCATGTGGCAAATGTAATGGGGGATGTAAATCTTCATCTTGCTTCTCAACCAAACCATAAAAATAAGATAATCTGGTTCATCCTATAGCTCGTGCTAAAATGAGTCATAAGCATGTAATGTGTGTATACACTTTACAGGGGTCATTACTGAAATTCCTGCTGTTAATAGGTTCAACAAAATCCCTTCCAAGGGAAATAAGCCAAATAGTTTTGCTCTATCATCACTCCTACAGAGGCAGTCACTGGGTCCCAGCAGGGATGTCAGCATCAACCAATCTGTGTTTTGAGTGAGGCACCAGGAAGCACAGTTTTCTGGGCCAGTATTTCAGGAAAACATATGGCAGTGTCTGCTGCTCATGAAAGGCAATGGTTTAGTCAAGCACTCAATCAGGACTTTCCCACTGCACAGCCTGACAGGGATCCAGTCTTGCCCACGCTGGATTCTGGTGCAAAGCTGTTTTACATTTTCTACAGTAGCCCTGGTAGAAACTTGTTTGCAGCCAGCCCGTGCAGGATCTGTACTCCTGAGCATCATTCTTCAGGCTACCAACAGCCAAGTCCACCAGCCAGCCTCAGGAATAGAGAAGTGACTTTCTTGCACAAGGAAACAACTAAATGCTCCCTTCTTTGTAAGCTGTGTTTTAACTTAGGTGTTGTAACACACATCGTGTTGGATGGAGGTACTAGAGGGTGAGCACTGTTGTTCCTGATATCCTGTTAGGGTGAGGAATGGGATAGCACTGGGGGGAAAGGGCACCTGCCACTGCTCTGTCTTTACTGTTTGAACTGGGACTGAAGGTGGTTTTGGTCTGGCAGCCTGAACTCTGGACACTGCTGTCCCATTGCTGTTGCCCTGAACACACTGAGCTTCTTTATAATGGGCTGTTGAAATCGTGGTTGCAAATGGACCTCTAGACTTGTATACTAAATTTCAAAGTCTATTACTTATATTAGTTATCCTGTGATACAGTCATGTTCTTCTGCTTGACAGGATAAATAATTTAGTCTTCTGAGAATCTCTTGATTGTATTCTTTTGCTCAAATTGGCATTAATGAGATGGCTTCTGGTGACAGAGCATTCTGACTTCTTTGATATCCTCAGCAGTTTGGGCACCAGGTGACTCTAGGACAGCAGGAACTCCACCATTAAGCACCTACCACATTGCTTTCTGGTCTAATAATTTTTCTGTCATTTGGGACCCAGTAGTGTAGCAGGTCTCCCTTCAGTGTAGAATGACTTTGTTATGCAAGGTAATTATTTTCTTCCTTTCATTTCAAATGAGGTTTGTGTTTTTCCAGTCTATAACCAAAGTATCAGCACAGTGTCAGCTGTAGGTGGGATTGCAAGCAGGAATTGCCAAAGCATATAAAGCATGGATATCCACACAGTCAGATGTTGCACAGGAGTTCTCATCATTAAAGTACTGTATTAGTAGCTTCCATTATGTTGCTCTCCTGTGGTGAAGCATTCTGGATCAGAAGAGATCTGCTATTTCACATGCACCCCAGCTGTTCCCTTCACCCACCACAGTCAAAACTCGTATTTTCTTATTTTTAATGAGTTACGTGTGTGGAAAGCCAAAAAAAAACAACCAAAAACCAAGCAGAAGGAGATTGTTAGATTGTTTCCTGCATGAAGAAGCTGAGTGAGATTACAGAGGGCCCAAGAAAGTTTTTCTCAGCCATGTGAAGTGCAGAGCTGTGAGGCTGACTGTGACCCATTTCCTTGACCACTGTCCTGACAGACCAGCACCAGGGTGATTGTCTTTGTCCCCAGTGCTTTGTTTCTGAGAGCACTGATGATTTCTGCCCTGTTTTCTCGTCTCCCTTTGCTCTTTTTGTGCTGTGTTCTGGGTTCTTTATTATTCTGTTTTGATTTTGGTTTTACTGGCCATCAGGGATATTTCCCATCTCCTTATGTCTCATCTTAAGCTACATGTGGTCCAGAGCTCTGACTGATGGCCTCAGGATGCCTGGTTCTGGCTTTGATGCATGTCATAGTCCAGGGAACTGAAATCCCAACACAAATCACTGTACAACCCGACACAACTCTCACATTTGTGAGAAAAAGCTGTGCCCAGCCAAGTCAAAATGAAAACAGTGTCCCTTCCTCAGGAGCACCCCCATGAGAGCACAAACTGCCTGTGTGTGCCCTACCTGCCCCTGCAGCTCCAGAGGCCCCTCCTGTGTCAGTGGCACTGACTTTTTGCAGCTTTTGTACCTTGTCCCTGGCAGCACCTTGCCTCCTGCATCCAGCACAGCCCTCCCAGAACTGTAGCTCAGTCCTGCACGTGGGGGTGATCTGTGGGTGTCCCACTGAGGTTCAGAATTTTCCTGCTGGTATTTGCATCCTCTCAGCCTGTGCTGTAGCAATGTGCTAGTTTGAAAACAAACCAGTGGGACATTCCAAGTCAGACCTACAATTTAATAGGAAAATTCAAATAAAGGCAGAAAAGACTGGCTCAAACTGACAGAGTCAGGATACAGCCTGACACCCTGTTGGTCAGGGTGGAGGTAGCAGTCCCATTAAATGGTGGCTGCAGTGCTGCTGAAGTGATGGATGTGGTTCTCTTGAAGCTGTGATCCTGTAGAGGGGTCTGGTCTTCCTCTAAAGATCCAGTGGTGCTTATGGAGCTCTTATCCTCTAGGAATTCAGTGGATAAGGCTGCCTGTGGTGTTCCAAATCTCGGATTATATCCAGCTAGGAATGCTTGGTTCCTCCCCCTGGGTGGAGCATTTCACAGTGGAATGATGGAATTTTTTCAGTCATGCAGTGACAACTGATGGCCCATTAGCAGAGATATCCCTTGGAGGGAAGTACCAGGGATGGGTCATGGAGGAGATAAAGAACACTGCCCCACCTGCTTTTAGCAGCTTATGAAGATGGTGGTGGAACACAAACTTTTGGGTATATCTTATATTGTAACCTAAGAGGCAGGGACTTGCAGAGCAGGACTCCTCTCTGTTTTGAAAGTCTGCTCCATCTCCAAAGAAGTGGCACAACCATGGCCACAGACCTGACCACCGAGCTGGTCCTGGTCCTTCACAGGCTTTGTGACTTCGAGTAGTGCATGGTAATTTGCAGAAAGCTTGTTAACAATAAAACAAACACTGGCTGGCCTCTGCAGAGGAATATCCCAACTCTGGGCATGCAACCAACACAGCACATAAGCTTCTGTTTTCTCTTTCTTTGAATCCTCCTTCTGCTTCAAATAATCTTCAGAAAAAAAAGGTTTTAAAACCTCAGTATCAAAGTTATACACCCAGTGGTCATAAAGAACTGCAGAACAAACAGGATCTGTCTTGTAGCAGAGCTGAGGGGAGGGAGTGGGTGCTGTTGGTTGTCAAACTCCTGCCATGGAGCAGAGCCTGGGAAAGTGGCCCTGAGCTGGTATAGGTTAATCACAGTGACATTTTAAGGTCCCTACCCTCTAGCTATACCTAACGAGCTTATACAACATTAGCTGCTTCTGTACTGCTTCAATCCCTGCTGCAGGAGGCTAATCCAGCCCCTGCAGTGTTTTTTGGGAAGAGGGATGTGTTGAAGCTCTGGTGGTTTGATAGTGGGCCACCAGTACTTAAAATCTGAGAACTCTGTATAGTATGGAGCCCTTTATAGCTGTGCTGAACTACCACTGGTCTAAAATACAGCCAGAACATATCACTTGTCTCTGGAAGCCATTTGTTTTCATTTACTGCTCAAAGTAAAACAGGCCCAGGGTTACAAAGAGCTCGCTCTGTGCTGGGGCTGTCATTCTGCTGCTCTGGCAAAGGCCATTGTCACTTGCAGGTGCCACTGCCATGGCACAGTAGCTCAGGCAGCTTCTCCAGGCTGGTGCCATGGTGTAGGGGCTTGTGTTGCTGACTTCAGCAGCCCTTTAAACACAGACAGAGCTCTCTTACTGTGAGGATGATGAAATCCTGAAGTGGGATTGCTTAGAGAGGTTGTAGAGTTGGTTGTAGAGTCTCCAGCTTCAAATATTCAAAGTGCTGAGGAACCTGCTCTAAGTGAGCCTGCTTTGAGCAGGGCATTGGACCAGATAATCTCCAGAGGTGCCTTCCAAGCTCAGCCCTTCAGTGGTTCCCTCAAAAGGGGTTCAGTGCAGGCACAGTAGTTTGAGCACTGTCTTTAGCATAACAAAACTCCACTCTACTCCTATTCCAAGAGGCCTATCAGCAATCTAACTTTAAAATCTGCATTTCCTGGCTCATGAGATCACCCGTGGAGGTAGATTCTCATTTCCTGAAATGTTAAGAGCCCAACAGATAAGCAAAGGGCAAGAGCTTGCTCAATCTGTTAGTTATATAAGCACATAAATATAACAGTCACTTTTCTTAGCATCAGGTACTTACTCTGTAATTGGTATCACTTAATGTAAAGCGTTGTTCTCCATTTAAAGGCTGATGTAATTGCAGTTTTGCAGACTGTGGTAGCATACCAATGCAGTCACTTCTGGGAAAAGTAAAACACTTGGAGTGCTGTTCATGACATCTCGGTGTAAGACTCGGATGTTGCAGAAACAGGACCAGATTTTGGATGTAGACAGCGGTTATTATTATTATTATTTCCCCCACATTAATTACAGGTTTTATTTCAGATACAGAAAGTGCTGCAGTATTAACCCAACTACCTAAATTTTCAGATAGGATAGGTAGAAAATTCCACTATAAAGAGAACCTCTGCAGAGAATGGGATGCAGAAAAGTTTCAAACTAATTAACACATTTGGTAAATTCATGCCTGCAAGGTGCATGTGTCAGGTGCTTGAGCCAGCACTTGAGCTCCAGCAGTAGAGCTTGTGGACAGTATCTGGTTTCCCTGCACAAGGTTACCTGTGTCATACCTGACTCAGACAGGTGCTCCACCAAGCTTGGTGGCTGCTCCAGCCTCTGCTTTATTCAGGGTGGAAAATGAGCTATTTTATACAAACAGCAATCTGATTAATACTGACCCTGCAAGGAGATTAAAATTGCTCCCTCTTCTGAGGTGCTGGCTGTAGTTCCTGGCAGCTTGCAGTGCTCTGCTGTTTCACATAGGTGCATTCAAATCTCATCTTTGTCTGCTTTGTACTGGAGAGTGGCACTTCCAGTTCTGGAGTTTGGGGAGAGGAAATAAATTGCTGTATTCATCGTAAATGCTCAGCAGAAGAGTGGAAGCTCCTGCTTGGAAGTGCAGGTGAGGTCCTTATGAGAGCTGTCCTGTGAGAAATATCCAAAAAAAAGCTGACCTGCTCTGGTCTCAATATTAACGTGGTCAGTTTTAGTAAACAAATTAGGCTTTCATCTGCAGTGAGATCTCAACTAAAATGCTCTTTTAAGTGCCTATACCAGTGATATTTGGAACTTCACAGTTAGTTCAGTGCAGGGCCAGGACACTTCCCTTCCCTGGAATTGCTTCACCCTGTCTCATTTCCTCAGGTTTACTGGGATATGATTAAAACCAAGATCTCTCCTTCCTGCCCACAGTGTCTCTAACAGAGACAATCTACCACAGCTCTGAACTTCTCCCTTTACTCTGTGCCACTGAAATACGGTGCAGTGAGTGTGCTGCAACACCTGTGGGTGATTCTGTGCATGCAGGAGTCTGTTGGTGCCTCTGCAAAACACTAGATTGGGTCACTCTGAAGCATTTGGTAACATTTGTGATGTAGGGAGAAGCAGACTGGCTTGTTAATGGCACAGGCATTTCCTTAGCTTAAAATGGATCTTTGGGAGCCTTCATGAGCTGTACAGCCAGGGAGCAGGCTGGTATGTGGATTCATTAATGTTCTGCTTATTTATACTAGTGCAGATTTTGGCCTCTTTTGCACCATGTATTGACAAATCCAGCATTTTGTAGGATTTGAATCCCCTCACTTCCCCTACAAATGATTAGTGTATTCTTCAGAGTTTTGTGTTTTTAGACAACTGTTGTCCTGTCCAACAACACAGGAATTTCAAGATGCACAGTACATGCCACTCAAGGCAATGCAGTTATTTCCATACCTACAATTTAGCACACTGACAGAGCTGAAATAATGGAAATATTTCTGGATTTTGTTTTTCTGGTGAGGACAAAGAAAGCAGCAAAAAATTATTTTTCTAAACTGAAATATACCCATCCCAGAAAGTAGCTGTGCTTTGCATGCATGGGTTGAATTCATGTGAGGTTTTCTATTGCAATTACATAAGGAAAACACGTCTTTAGCCTGACTGAGCATAGGGGCATAGCTTTATCAGCAATTAGTTCCACTGGTAGGTTATCTGAACAGCTGTCAGAGATATTGATCAGGACAAAACCTGGTTTGGAATAGTGACATCTGAAACAATTGGTTTTAAAACAGTCAGAAATATAGCTATTGATTGACTCTAGGGGATTCTTCTGGCCTGTACATGTACAATTTTGCTTTCTTAACTCAGCAGGATGCCATGGTGTGAACTTTTTGAATAATCTTTACAGAAAGTTTTGGAAAAAAGTATTGATGGAGGAGTATAGGAAGCCAGGGTTCTTTTCCTGATTATTTCTCAGCCATTCAAACGTGAGATTGAAAGCATTACCTAGATTTAATGAGGAAGATGTAAAAAGGGCCAGAAGCAGCCTGGAAAGACCATATGGAAGTCATGTCCCTGGGAATAGGAACTTTCTTGGGACTGGGAGATGGCTAAGTCATATTTGCAAACTGAGGCACACAGAAATTGAGAGTGGTTTGTGATGCTGAGCAGCTGATTGAGAAATCAGGACTAGGATTTGTTCTAGATCTAGGCAAACAGTCCTATGCTGGTGGGAGGGATTTTTCCTGGATGTATTTTCTTCAGGCCTTTGATTATCAGCCTGCATGTGCAGGTTCAGTACAAGCCACGTGCCATCCCCTGGCATTACACTGAACTTGCTCATCAGGAGAAATTTCTGGTTGTGAAATGGCAGCCTCAGTATTTTTTCAGGGTAGTTAAAGAACAATTGTGTCTCCCTTTCCCCCTTCTTTGTCGGCCAGTCATTGCAAAAGCACATAAAGTACTGTAAAGACTCAAGTTCCAGACAATCAGTTAATGTACTCAGAGTCATGCATGGTCTGATGTGCATGATGCAGTTCTATCTCCATCTGCTCACAGTGGTTTGAGAGGTGGCAACATAAGTGAAATGCTGATGTTGCTCATGTTGCTGTGAATTGAAGGCAGGCAGTTTCTAAATTGATCCTTCCTGTCTATAGAGCTAAAGTGAGCTTGAAACATGGATTGAAATTTAACATTTCCTTTTAAAAATATCTGTGCAAAGACAATTCTGTTTCTTTCCTTTCCCTGCCCTGCCTTGGAATAATGCAGTCCTGTTGGCCCTGTCTGCCTGCATCAGGTGGAGGCTGTGTGGCCATCCTGGGGCCTGGGCTTTGCTGCCAGTGTTGCAAGGTGGTGGAGCTGAGTCTGCTTTGAACAAGGAAGGGTTAAAATCTCTCCCAGCCCTCATGTCATATATTCTGTGTGTAAAGAAACACGGTGATGGTCTTGAGTTGCCAGCCCTATCGCTCTCTATTCTAGGGTGTTTCTTATTTAAAAACTGTTAATTGTTGTCCTCTGTGATCATATCGAAGGCCTCTGAAAATGCTAGCCCGGCTTGCTATCCCTGTGTCCTCAGTACCTGCACAGAATGGAACAGTTTACAGCTTTTCATGAACTTGTCTGTTCCTTTTGCATCGCTGTCTCTCTTTCGGGAAAGTGAGAAGCGAGCTGTGACAATGTGAAGTGGCTCTTCCCGACATCACGCAAACTGCCTGTGACAGAGCTGGGAAAACTGACCCAGAGCATCCTAATCTCAGGCCAGAGCTCCCAGCCCATCTTTCCATGTTAAAGTGCGGGCTGGTAAAAGCCAGATCCCCGATCACCACCAGCTTTTTTTCATTCACCTCCTGCGCTCTGCCGGGTTGCTCAAGGCCCGCCGGCATCTTCCCAGCGCCGAGGGGCTGCTCCTGTTTGGGGCTGCTCCTGTTTGGGGGCCGCTCCTGTTTGGGGCTGCTCCTGTTTGGGGCTGCCCAAAGCTGGCTCCACGTTGTCCACTGGCCTGGCAGAACAGGCCCCTTCACCTCCAGCAAGAGAAAAATCCTGTCACTTTATCAGCTCTTCAGCTGAAGCAGCTAGGGACTGGGGCATGGAAATCTGGCATGGAAATGCCTTTCACTACACTCATGTCCCTGAGTATTCCCGTGAAGAACTGCTTTTGATCAGCAGGCGGCTTGGAAAGGCTGCGGGTTGTGATGCCTTATCAGTTTGACCTGGAACAGAGGCTAGACAAAATTAGAGGAGTAAAGTAGGTATTTATGAAAGTTGTGCATCAGTTGTGCTGCCCGTGGCCGTCCCCGTTGTCGGAGCCTCCCCGGGCCGGGCCGGGCCTGGGGCCGCCATCGCCGGGCCCGCGGCGCCATCTGCGGGCGGCGGCGCGCGGAGCCGCGTGAGGGGAGCGCGGCTGCCAGAGCCCTTCCGTGAGGCTGTGCCCGCACACCTCCGGGAACGGCCCCTCCGCCGCCTCCCTGGGAACCCCATCCCAATGTCTGATCACCCTCCTGTTGTGCTAGCTGAACCTCTGGCGCTGCTTAAGGCTACGTGGTCTCATCCTGTCCCTCGTTCCCTGAGAGCAGCGCCCGACCCTCACCTGGCTATAACCTCGTAGAGAGCGGTAAGGTCCCCCTTGAGCCTCCTTTTCTCCAGGCTAAAAACCCCCGATTCCCTCAGCTGCTCCTCACAGGGCTTGTGCTCCTGCCCCTTCCCCAGCTCCGTTCCCCTCTCTGGACTGGTTCCAGCACCTCAAAGTTCTTCCTGAATTCAGGAGCCCAGAATTGGACACAGCATGCAAGGTGTGGCCTCATCACTGCCCTGGTCCTGCTGGCCACACCATTGCTAACACAGGCCGTGTGCCATTGGCCTTCTTGGCCACCTGGGCACACCTGGGCTCATGTTCAGCTTCTGGCAAACAGCACCCTCAGGGCCTTTTCCTCTGGGCCACTCTGCAGCCACTCTGTCCCCAGCCTGTAGTGCTGAAGTGGGTAAGTGCAGTACCCAAGGGTGGGACTTGGCACCTCACCTTATTGAACCACTTACAGCTGGACTCGGTCCATAGATTCATCCTGTCCAGATCCCTCTGCAGAGCCTTCCTGCCCTCCAGCAAGTCCTGAGCAGCTTGGTGTCATCCATGAGGTCATGAAGGGTAGCCTCAGTTAGTTACAGGACACGTGCTGGCCTCAAAACCTGGGAGGTGGCTGTGGCCTGCCTGGCTGGGAGCACCCAGGGGCACAGCTGATGGCTGGCAGGAGGTGCAGCTGCTGCTTGGGGTAAGCTTATCTCAGTCCCCATGCACCTGGCCCCAGAAGGCTCAGGGGGCTTATCAAGGGTTGCTCTTTTTTAATTTATCTGTCATATTTCGTAAAATGCATGGCTAATTTTGGTACATAAAGTATGTGGAGGGTTGGGTAGTATTGGTATTGCATCCACCATAGTCAGTCAGGTTCAGCTCAGCGTTGTTGGTCTGAAACTTTCCCAACCTGTGCCTTAAAAATCATCACATGGCTCTTAAACTTGAAATTATTAATGCCGATACACTGGAGGTTTTGTGTGCCCTGTGAGCCCTGGAGCCTTTTAGGGATGCCTCAAAAACTCTGAAACCTAGAGAGATGCTCTGTGGCACCCAGAGGTTCCAAACCAGCTGGGTCTGTGCCAGCCAGCTGGGACCAGCTCTGGTTTGTGGTCAGTGACTGCTCACAGGATGCAGGGTGGGGAGGACACTCAGCTCTGCTGAAATTGAGGGAACACTGAGTTCACTGCAATGTACTGCAGTAGAACTGCAACAGGGGAGAGGGACAGATAAAGATAGTTTTAGGAATACAACCCAAGTTAATTATGGCAGTTGCGTTTTGCAGCCACAAAGAGGACAGGGAATGCAGGGACAGAGGTTTCTGTTAAACTAGAAGTTTAATTCCCTGCAAACATGCCATATTGTCTGCCTTTAGGAGGCAGAGCTAGTTGTGGTCATTTAGTGTCTTTGTCAAAGGAAACTTATTGATTATACCCAACTGCTCTGAAGCAATTCATAAACAGGAAATATCAATACACCAACCAGTAGCATTTTGCCCAGAGCAACATCTGTGCTCAAGCAGCTTAGTCTAACACTAAACAGTACAAATCTGTTGATAACACAATGTCAAATGGTAAATCTGGATCAGTGTTGCATATATCCAAGATTAAGCACTTTTGAGTCAAAGCCTTCAACTTTATTAGAAAGAAATAGGTCTTAATTCTAATCTTGGTGTAGTGGTGTTAGTGTGGAGTTACTTTGCTGATTTCACAGACTTTACATCACACTTATTAAATGGTAACTGAGATGCCCAAGGTATGTCAGCCTGAGCTGTCTTTACTCCAGCTAAATGAGAAGTGTTGAATAAAGGCTAGTAAACGTGTCAAGACAAAATAATTTCACTAAATATTAATTTTATTGCTATGCTTATTTTGCTATAAATTAATAATGAGAATGAGAACATACAGTAAAAGCTGCAGTAAAGACAGGGAATGCACAAGAACATAAAGGTTCTGGAGGGGAAACTTGTTGCACGCTGCCCTCCAAGACTTACACAGACTTATGCTGAGGAGGAAAAGCACAAACACATCTGAGGAATATGGTGTGAATTTTCCCCTCTACTCCACTTGTGTAGCTGGTTCCATCACCTACTGAATCCTCACTGAAGAACAAACCACAGTAATCCAGTGTTGGGTGATGTGCAGGGTAGCTCCTCTGACTCTGCTCAGAATGTGCTTGGGCACTGGGGAGGATGTGTCTGTGTTCTGTACAGAAACACTTCCCACCCCCTCCTCCCTGGTGAGCCTTTACCCACTCACCAGAAGAGACTGGCACTCCCCTAAATTCATGCAAAAGAAGCCAACAGCTTTATTTTCATCTGTAACTAAGAATGTGGGAGGGGTCCCTGGTTCACTTATCAGAAGGCTGAGCATTCCCACTCTCAGGAAGCCTGGCTCTGTCCAGCTGTCCATAACTGAGAGCCCAAAAGTGACAAGTCCCAGATGAGCATGGAGACTCGAGACCTCCATCAGCACTGACACTGAATTCTGAACAGACTGTCACTGCTGTACAACAGATTTATCCTCACCTGACAGTGTACTCTGCACAAAAACAGTGCCACTGTGGTACCTATGAACCTCCCATAGCTTTAGGGGGTTTAAGTGTTGGGCCCAAAGCAGGAAAGTGTGCTTGGGTACTATGCAAATATAACTGGAATTATAGTCAAGAATAGCACCGTGCAGAAACAAACTATCATTTCAATCTGCTTTGAAAATTATCTTGCCACACCTGCTGCCTCTTCCCATGACTGTGGTATCACTGGTCTGCAGAACCTGGCATGGCAGTCCCTGCAAGCCCCAAATCCCATCTCCTACAGCTCACAGCAGCATCCACACCAACTGCAGATACGTGACCTGGGCACAGATAGTGCAGAGCTGGGCACAGAAAGGCTATTGAGTCCCAACTGTGTATCCAGCCAGCCATTGTTGTAGATCTGACCAAAGCTCCACTCTTTTCCTGAGCTACAGGAGACATGGGCTTGTCTTCAGGAAGCAAGTCTGAGCTTCACCAAACCAGGGCCTTCAGGTGGCAATCCCCACGCTGCTGCTTTGTGCACCAGGATGCTGCCACTTCTGTCTCTGCAGTGAAACCAGAAAGGCTACAAGCACCTGCAGTGAGATAACTGTGCTTTTGATTTCATGCTCTAGCACAGTTTTGTACATTTGCTTTCTGGCTTCTAAATGCTTGTGCTTCTGAGATAGAAAAGTAGTTCATGATTTTTGTATAAAAGCAGCCTATTGTTTCCAAGCTGAAACTAGAATCTTTGGCTTCAATTTGTAGTGTGTTTTTCCATTGAGAAGGGTAAGGTTATTTTCTTAGTGGACAATTTCTTGAATTTGAACTTTAAAAATGATAATTTCTTTTGAAGTTCAACCCAGGAATGTTTTGCAATCGACAGTCTTTATTTTATATAATTCACTTGAAGAAACCAGGGACCTAGACAGAGTTATCTCCTGAAAACACAAAAGACATGTTCCCCTGCTGTGACAAACAGTTCTGAAAAAAAAAAGCCCAAACCAATACAAAAAACCCAGCTGATTCACTTTGTGTTATCCTTTCCCAATCATTATGACATTCAAAAAAATCATATGATGCCCAATTATTTTATTCTCCCCTACAACTTACAAATTAAGAATCACAGAAGAGGAGATGGAGGCATGGAGTTCTGATTTTGCAGAACTCACTATTGCAAAGCACAAACCAAACAGCAGTGTAGACCTGTAATCAAATTCATCTCTTATAGGGCTTTTTTAAAGGGCAGACATGTTTGTTTCACTTACATTCCATCCCTTTCTGACCTCAAGGCTACCAGGTCTCCAAGACAGCTTCAGTAATGCACTGAAATTTCTTTTGGTTTGGACAAGCAATAGGAAACTTCCACTTTAGTCCTCTTTTGCACTTCCAGAACGTCCCTTCTGTACATCTGAGTGGCAGAACACGTGCAGCTTGTGTTAAACTGTGAAAGGACAGGCATGCACGTTGGTGTAGAGCTCAGAGCCAGCCTCCTGAAAGCAGTTTACCTTCCCTGGATTGGGCCACTCTTAGTAAAGCAGCCACAATTACATCTGGCTGTTTACTTCCAGTGATCCCACTTGGCTGAGTTAGTCCTAAGGGTTGTGAAAGCCTAGTGCTTCCCCTGGCTGCTACCCAAACTCTTATCCAGGACCTCTATTGCTTAAATAAGTAGGATAGGAGAAGACTGGAACTTCAGCTAAATTTATATGAGTGCAAGTTCTCATCTATTTTATCTTTCCTAACACAAAACCCTGTGAACCATAAGGAAATTAACCTTCTTCTGAATGGAAGCATAAGTAAGACTTAACATTAAAACAGTATGCAAATACAGGAAGCTAAAAGTAGAAGTATAAAAATAAGTCTCTTACTACAAGAACTCAGCTTAGGCACCCTGCCTCATTTACCTGAATAAGAAACCCATGCATTTCTTCAGAGCCTTCTTTCCCTGCCAAGCACAGCTCAGCATGGATTATAACGGGCCATGTAACACACAAAACAGCTGCACTCCAGGGGACAATCCACAGCACACTGTGTATAGGAACCACAAACAAAGCCAGACAGGTTCCTTGGAGTGTTTTCCTCAACAAGTCATGGAGGGAAGAGGAGACCTGCTGAATGTGAGGGGGAAATGTGCATACAACAAACCCAGGCTCAGCTGTGCTCGAACTTAGTTGCAAATAAGGAAGATGGTTCAGGAAACCTTGGTGGCTGAGAGGCAGGTATCCTATCCTAGCCCTGGCAGGCAGCTGATACCAAAGTGCCTGTGTGCAAGATCTCCTGGTGTTCTTGTCTCCCCCCTCCTGCCTGCTCCTGCCTGCAGAGGGGCTGGCATGCCAACAGAGCAAGACTTGTTCAAGTTCATTCTGCTCCTGCAGCCTCTGCAGAGCCATGGCAGTAACAAGCAGGGACACTGGACAATGGCTGGTTCCTAACAATGCAGCTGGTGCAGTGTCTGAGGCTCCTGCAAAGCTAAAGATCCATTACTTCCATCTGGCCAGAGAGGAGTCATCCAGGATTAAGAGGGAACTGGAACAACAAACACTGCTCTTCCTTGCCACTGGCCATTCACTTTTCTGGGAGAATAAAAGAATTGAGGAGTGCTGCCCCTTCTTAGTGGTTTGCTCATACATTCTCAAAGACAACTCCACCTGGATGGTGTGAGAGGCAGGTGTAGGACTCCACCTAAGAGAACACACTACCATCTGCAGGCAAGTCTGAAAACAAAAAAAAGCCTCAAGCATGGTAGACTGTCTAATGCCAAGGGATTTCTGCTGAGCTCTATGTTTTTCCAGGGAATGTTTAAAAGCCAGTAGTATGTGTATACTGATGCAGGACTCCTGTTAACCTCTTATTTGAATTAGATCTTAGATGCCCACCTGAATTTTTTTTTTCTATGGTGTTTACAACAACAGTCTGTTCATAAAGCAGGTGACTGCTACCACGTGACACTGGTGCTCATATTGATCTTTACAATTCTGAACATCAGACCAGAATTCAAGAGCAGCCCATGCCATCTCCACCCACTTAACTAAATGGTGCCTTTAAACTCTCATTAAGACAGTTAAGAATCAAGTTATTAAGATGTCACTACTGAAAAATAACTATTGCATTTTTCAAAGTTTAACAGTAAACAACATCGCCAATATATTATTGCACACAGTAAAGGTGTTTGGAACTACAGAGATAAGGAAAGGGTAATCTAGAAGACCCAAAATAATGATCCCAGAGCCATTCCAGTTGCTGCTCCAGCCAGCATGCCCAGTGCCAGGTCTCCATCGCTGTCCCGGTAACGCTCTCGAATGATGACGTGGTTTGCAGGGGGCTGCCCATAAGGTCCTAGGAAATAAGAGGTTGTTGGCAGGAGGGCAAAAGAAATGTGTATCTTAATACCATACATTGCAATTTCAAACCAGGCCCATTCTTTCATCTTTTTCCTTCAACTGAATACTAAGATTTTGTCAGCTACACAGGTAGAATACATTTCAGCTTTGGATCCAGCTTCCATATTCATTAAATCCAAGGGTCTAGCAACACTTCTGGCCTTGTAAAAGCTGTGAGGAAAACTCATCACAAATGTAAAAGTGAACATTGTTCTGCAAAGAACCTGTGCATTACTTGGCATCATTCTATGAAACACTTCGTGGATTCAATGTAAGAAATGGGTCTGAAATTGATTCAGCCCTGAAGTTAAGGCAAATAGTTTAGTTCTTCCCCCTTACCCCCTTCCCCTGAAAAAATCTTTGGCAGGTTTCAAGCCAGTAATTTGTCTGAAACTGTGCATCAGTTATTTACATTTACTGCCTACTGCAATTCAGCCTTCACATCCTGGACTGATCTGTGGGGTGATGACAGCTGCTACATTTCTGTTCAGATGAAAATTGGCCAGTGGTGAGAAATTAACTTTAGACTCAAGAAGCCACCAATTGACCCTTGCTCTGTAACAGACTTGTACGAGCTTCGCCTCTCCTGTTTTCTGATCTAGCTCCTACCTGCAAAGCAAACATAACAGTACTGTTTCCCTTCCAGACATTTCAGGGAGATTAAATATTCTTGAAAATCCCACAGTGGTGTTTTGTAACAGATTCTTAAGCAATCCAACTAAATACAACTAGAAAAGGCTTTCACTGACTCTCAGCAATGCATGACTGTCCCTCCTGAGAAGGATTATGTCACTGCAGAGAGCAAGCCATGGAGCTGAAAGTACAGGGGCTAAGTGAGTTGCTGGGGTGAACCTGAACCCTCAGGTTTAATTCAGTGACCCTGGTGAAGGAAAACATTGAGCCTTGGTTACTATGCCCAACCAGTAACCAGTGTCTTAGCACACTTGCAAACTGGTCAGGGGAGTTAATTTGATGCTGCATTGTTATCATCTGGGCTTGGCTTGATTTCCAAAGCCTGCTGGAATTTTTTAAACACAGTTCTTGGGTTTTTGAGAAGCTGCTGCTTTTCAGAACCAACAGAACACACCTTACTCTGTGTTTGCATGTATATCATCTGTATCTTAGGACTTCAGTAACTTAGATGAAATCTCAGTAGAGATTCTTGTTTGCAGAGTCAGATCATAAACAATTCCTTTTCTCATTTTTATTACCCATATAACTCTAAAGCCTCAATTCTGTAGGACTGGGGTTGTATGCAAAACTAACCCTAAATTAAGGTGACTGTGATTAAAAGCACACCCTACAATTTTACTCTTCGCTTCCTGTTTTTGAGATTGAAAGCTACACAAACATGAACAGAGCAACAGAAGACTTCACATAGCTGAAATGCTGCCTTACAGCAATTCCAGCACATGGGGAAGGAACCAGCTACAATCTTGTTCTGGGGGTGAAAACTTTGAAACTTGCACTTAAATAATTAAACTAGGTGTAAGAGCAGCAGATGAATGAAAAGCTCCATCACTGCCTAATACAAAATACTGAACGACAAAATCACATCTTCTTCTGGCTCTTGTACCTTTCCTTAGAAAACATGCTGTAGTGAGAGAGTTCTGTGTGCTTCAAAAAGAGTTTAAAAAGCAATGTAACTATGCTGAGATCACATTGGGAAGGTCAAATCCCTTAATACCAATTTCACTGCACTCCCTTTGTTGTGAAAGGGTGAGTGGACTTGGTTCCAGTTACAGATCAGGTCTCTTTCTTTGTGTGCTGGTAAAGGATGGTGGTTAACAGTGCTAAAGCCAGAAAGATTGACTCAAACAGCTTCTGTGGGAAGGTGGAGGATGTGGTTGATTACCTTGGTATGGATACTGATAGGGAACAGCATAAGCTTGTCCATTGGAGGCATAGTAGATCTGAGGCCCCACTGGGGGATACACACCATGGTACTGATCATAGCCATAAACCTGGTGAAATTAAAAATGTCTGTTACACAAGTACACTTTACTGTGGATCCAGTTAAGCACATTCTTCAATTTGCCTTCGTTTCTAATGTAGTTCAAGTTTCACTAAAATTTCCAGGCTGTACTGCTATAGCCAATCTACTCCCTGGAATGGATTCAGAACAGCTGCTTGAAAAAATAAGCACTCCCAAGCAGCATTTGCTCTATTCCTTTCCTGGATAGGCAGTGGCAGAGGCAGGGCTTGGATCATCAGGCAGAGGCACAGCAGCCCTGCCAGCTTCTCCTCTCTGCCCTCGTGCCAACAACAGCTCTCTGGGGAGCTCAAAGTGCCAGGAAGGCAGCAGCTGATTCCAAAAACATCCAACCAACCCTCCTAGAGGGTATGCTGTAAGCAAATGTCAGATTAAAGACAAATACTCTAGAGCTGGATGCTTTAGAAGTGATTTTTTTTTTCTCCAAAAGAGGAGGCTGCATAGAGGAAGCTTCCAGCACCACTACTTGTTCTTAACAAGAGTGAGAGGCTGGAGCAGAGCACAAATAGTGCAACAAGCAATACTGCTGCAAACTATCCCCTCATGTTACTGCACATCAGTAAGCCCATCCAGAAATCCCCAATAGATCCTGGCTCAGTCCCAAAGCTGCTCCTTCACTGCAAAAGAACTGTGTATCCAGGAACTGGAGTTACTGTGTTGCTATGACATCTTGGTACAACAAAATCCTTATGTGTTAAAAGTGACAGCTCCAGTCATTACACTCTATTTCTAAAACTGCTGATCTTACACCCTCCCAGTGCTTGTACAACATGAAAGTGTAGTCACACCTCCTTATGTTAGAAGCTGCACAGCCAATATCTTTCAAGAACAGCCAAATAAATTCTGCCCTGTCTCTCAGAAGCTTTATTTTCCAAGTTCACTGAGCAGCCACCCCTTTATACACCTCCCAACCAAATGTGCCTCATCCCTTTCAAAGGAAATCCATCTCAAATAAGAACAGCAATAGATTGCTGGTGCCTTACTCTCTCCTGCTGTACAAGCTTTAAAGCTGATATCAGAGGACAATGCAGCACTTTGTGAGTGCTTGGAGGAGGCTGCTCCTGCTGCCACACTCATGTTAGAGCTTCCTGACTGCAGCTCTTACCTCAGGTGATGGTGTGGCATAGGCTGTGTAGGGAGGAGGGGCTGAGGAAATGGCTGTCTCATCATACATCACATCAGATCCCACGTAGCCCTAAACAGCATGGACAGAGAGCAGTTATCACCTGTTCCTACAGTTCCTACAGACAGCCAGTTAGAGCACTCTAAGGATTAAAACTTGATAACCCCAAAGAAAAAGTAACCTTTAGCCACGCTGCATATTAAGAAAGTAGCGAGTACCTTGTAAAGGCTGCAAAAAAAAAAAGGTACCTGGAGAGTAGACCTGGGAGAATACAAATACCTGATCAACCACAGAAAGGGGCCATAAATTTTTTTCCCTGTGTGTGCCACAGACGTGCCTATGTGTACATGTAAGCACACTGGCTCCTTCCACCATTCCTCACATTTAGAAGTAACCCTCCTGTTCATCTGCTATCTTCAGAAAAGAAATCTTCACAACTAAGCTGGCTGCTTCCTGGCACCCTACAGTGGGATCCCCAAGTTCTGCAGAAGCAGGTAAAGGAAACAAATGCAGTAGCCAAAAGTGCTACCTGAGGCAAAGGTGGTAACACTTGAGTCCCTTCAGAATAAGTTCTCAAAGACAAGAAAGACTTCATACATTATCCTTGTATTGTTGCCCCTAATATCCAAAATCTACAGTGAAGCTCTTATTCCCTTTCCCAAGGCAAAAGCCATCTCCCATTCTTTAATTTACATGGGAACATTTTAATAACTCAACAGCAAATGTTCTTTTATCTCTTGCACTGATGAAATCATGGCATTTGAGGACATAATATGATTATATCCCAGGTCAAACTCATGGTGAAGATTCTAAGGATTGCCTGAAACACTGTTAAAATACTATATGAAGTGGTATTTCCATCACTTGAGAAATCTGCTCGCATCTTAGCAGTAAATGTGTTCTGTCCTGCCACAGGGATCTCTGTACAAGTGATGCACAAGCCTGCAAACACCTGTAAATGATACAGTTCTCAAAGCTCAGGTGATCATCCTGCTATTCCAGTCAAGTTAGGAGGCACTGCTGGATGCTTGGAATTTTTGAAAAGTGTCTCACACACCTACAGACTCAAACCCACTTACCCAGTTAGTCCAAGTCCTGGTTGGACACCTTTAATAGCTTTGGAAAGTGTTAATTTATGTGACTACTTGTGTAGAGGGCTGCCTGCTCTAGTTTGAGTGCAGGGGTCTGCCTTGGCTGCCCAAGGCCAGCACTGCCATGTTCTGAGCTATCCAGCAAGGCTGGCAGCTGTGTCAGAGGCATGAAAAGAGAAGTTCCCATTTCCTGAAACCAGGAGTCACCACCTCATGCACAGGTGAGGTAAAGCCCCTAAAACTAGAGCAGACAGACCATGAGTGTTGTGTCCTCTGCACGAGGACAAATTCTTCACTCCTCATTTCAGGCCACAGGCTGCACTCAGAGGCAATTGTGTCTTGGGTAGTTTTGCCATGACAAATGTTTGCTTTGGGTATCTACAAATCTGAGTTATATCATCTGACAGATGCCCCAGTACTGTGGCAATGCTAATGTGATCCATCAGAAACTGAGATGAGCTGCTACAAAACACAGCATTTCCCCTGAAACAGAAACACCTCGGGTTGGTTCAGCCTAGCCAGCCAAGGAAAGCTAGTGCTGCAGAGTACTCTGGAGAGCAGTCTAGAGGAAAAACAAATTAGCAATGCCCAGGAGTGGATGGGTGTGGTGGCCCAAAGATACAGTTCTCCAGAAGACTCGCAAAGAGGCTTCTATGATTCCCGATTCTCTCCACAGCTAGCATGGCGATGCAGAGGTAATGCACTCCTCCTCAGCATGCCTGCACTCCCCTCCAAGCATCTCCCTCTTCCCCGTGCCTCTGCCAAGATGCATCCCACAGTGTGATGGATCTGCATTAACAAACAGCTGCTGTGTAGTAAGCTTCCTTTAGCACTGCACCCACCTGGGAGGCAACAAATACTAGAAGTGAAAAGTTCATTTTTGCTGGTTGCAGATTTGCTTGTTGCGCACAGCCCCAGTGCCCACAGACCAGCTTTTTCCAAACATTCACTTCCACCCAGAGAAATCATTCCTTAAAATCATTATTTTCCACACAGCATCCATTTCCCTGGACTTGGCTGCAAGGGTGACACGTGCTTGTGATCCAGAGAATCATTCTTCTCCCCACCCACAAGCTTTACTATGATGCTCATGACCCTGTTTTTCTCCAGCAGAGAAGGATGGAACATGATTTCAGAAGTAAACTGCTGGACCACACATAACATTGATGTGCTGTATAAAGTCTAAGTAGGACACTCACTGTGTTTGTTCTGGCATCCTGGAGAGCAATTTTCCATGCCCTGCAAAAAAAAAAAAAACCCATTTAGTCAGTGGAACACTGATAAAAATTAATGCCACCTTTTTCTTTTAGGTCAATGAAACAAACAAGGTTAGCAACTAGAGGTACTGCAGGAGCAGAATTTAAGATGCTGCATGTGTCAAAGCCCAGTGAGACACTCAGATGCACAGAAGTGTCACACCAAGACTGACAAACAATTACTTTCTTTGCAGAGCTGAGAAAGAATGAGGAGGAACGGATGCAGTTCTGGAGGTCCTCCCTGCAGGCACAACAGGTAGGAAATATGCAGTAATGTTTAGGGTAAGGTAACAGGAAGAGATGCACCCCAGCAGAACAGTTCATCTGTGCTGAATTAGAGCAGGGCCCTTGCTGCTATTGCAGCTCCCAGGAGGGAGGTACACCTCACCCAGCTCCTCCCCTGCCATGGGGCTGGGAGCAAGCCCCATGTGCCACTCCTTGGCAAACTGATCATAGAAATTATCTAACTCGACACAGCCCAGCTCAGCTGAGAGTTCACAATAATGGAGTATTCCTCCCTTCCCTACTGGGATGTTCTTGGGCTAATGCCATATCATATGCTCTTGAAAAGTGGCGAAATTTTAAAAAATCTGTTTAACAAGCCTTGCATTAATTATATTAATCAGATTCTTCTACTCCTCCTCACCCTTCAGTGTTTTCAGTGAGTTAGCTTGCAGTAAGTTTGCATGAGCTAGACAACTTCTAGGACAGATGATACTGGGTTTTTTGTCACTGAAAACCTGTTTTGATTTGCTTGAAAACTTTCTTAAAACATATCTCTGAAAGTTAGAAGGGAGGAAAACAACTAGGGAGAGAGATAAAGGGGGATAAAGGGAGAAGCAGCAAAACCATTATTCTCTGGCTGTCTTACAGGCAGTCATCTGCACTCTCTGCACAGAGGTTGACTGTCTTCCCATCACGGCAAACAATCTGCAGTAAGCAGTCTCTCTGCTTCCCCTCTGGAGGCTGGAAATCTGAGTGAGAGGAACAGAGATGACTTATGAAATACCTATAAACAGAATTGCATGATCACATGTACAAGAAGGGAGTCAGTTTATGCAAGTCTGGACTAAATAAACTAGGGCCAGTTGTAGCTGCCTTCCATGGTATCAGAACAAGTCACAGAAGGAAATCACCTGTTTTTACTCTTCAGAGTGTCCTGAAGGAAGCAGCTCTGAACACTTTTCCTATGAAATGCAAGTGTCCTACAGCAGAACCAATCCATACTTAGCAATAAGAACTCTCCAGCACTTGTGTCCTTCCCTTGTGTCAGCACCAAGTGGAGCACTAACAAATGCTAGAAGTGAACTTAGGAAAAACATCTGCTGAGGTTTCCCATTTCTATTTCTTCCCCTGCCAGCACTGTGGATACACCAGCAATGCTCTGTATCACACACACAGTCCTGCTGTGAACATCCCATCCTCCTGCATGCATGGTACACTGTCCTCACTGAGTTCTAAAAGGAAATATCAAACCCTAACCTATCACACAGTGATACCACACCCTGGGCATCTCTGAAGGAATTTAGGAGTTGGTGAGGTTGAGATTTTTTGGAAGATAGGGGGTTCAAGAACAGTGAAGTTGCACATTTTGGACATGTTTACATCTGCAGTAGTGCTGTATATGGTATGCTGGGCAGGCACTGAAGTTGTAAACAATCTCCGAATACACAAATCCTGAAGATTTCATTATTACCTCGACATTCATTCCCCACTCTGAGGTTGATGCAGTGGATTCTCATGTGGATTTTATCTTCTAGATCATGGCGACTTTGATCATCATAGAATATTAAGCGGCCATCAGACCACAGATCAAACCAGTTCTTCTTCCAACGCCGTAAAATAGTACCTTAAAAATCAGACAGTCACTTTTGAGGGCACATATTGGGAAATATTTCTGTCCTAGAGTTAATAAAAATTAAACCAAGAAATCCTTGCCAGCTGCCCCAAACAACATTCCAAAATGCCAAGCAAAAGCCTGTATTACAACACGCCCACTTGGGAACATCAGAGAATTGGATGCCAAATTTTATCTAGGATTCAAAGCAAAACTGGTTTTATTTTAAATGTATGACCTGACACTTGAGTTCTAACTTGCTGCAGGAACAGAGTTGTTGAAAGACACTAAGCTGAGGTGTCAGGTAAAGTTGAGTCTCCACTTATACAGCACTAATTACAGAGCAGGCTCTGAAGCTGAGTGCCAGTCAGACATCTCAGGTATGGTATATCCTGTTCCCCACTGAAATACTCACAGGTCACATGGGAATGCTGTCATGACACGTCATTATGTGACATGTCCTGAAAGTAACAAGAAAAAAAAAAAAAACCACCAACAAAAACAACCCACAGAACTAGAGGCTTGTTCTAAGAAAACCTGGAAATTACTCAGTTGCTCTGATGTTTTCAGAAGAAATCCCAGTGGACAGGGAGAGAAGGAAGCGAAAGACCCATGACTTACTTTGCCGGAGCAGCCATCCACTCTTCACAAATGCCATTGTTGCTTAATCTAGTGGGCAGGAGAGGAAGGGGGAGGGAGAGAAAAGCAGTTTTCAGTATTTCACAATAATCCATTAAAAAGAGGCATCTCAGTATCATCTGTTACAGCTGCATGTACCCAGCTCACAGTAGAGCTCAGCTGAAGATATTCAGTGAGTGCAGGACATGTAGGACAAATGTGCAAGTGCTGCAATCCAGCCTGGCTGTCAGAGCCCACCTCGATGTTTAACTGGCAAACAACAAGCTTACAGCTAAGAAAATGAGCTTACAGCTCTTAGAAAATGGGGAAGAGATGGCCTGGAATCCTGACTCACTACCAGTTCCTTTCAAAGTTGTTCTCTCTGCATACGTGTACTTCCTGTATTCTGCAGTCTCCAGTTACCAAGTGCCCTCACTTCTACCTACCTCTCTTTTTTTTTTTTTTTCTGTACTTCCTCTTCCCTGTTTTTCATTCACTGGCTCAAAGCCCAGTCAAAACAAAAGCTGAAACAGTTAAATCTTAAACAGGAAAGAGAAAGCTGCTTTTATGACTTGTATTTCTTTCAAATCATCACTAGCTCACTCCAAGAAGTATTAAAGTAAGTAAAAGGTAAGCCCATAAAGTAAGATCTCAATTCTCCTCAGCTTTTAAATGAAGCTTGAAATAGCACAGCAAGGACTCTGTTAAATTCAAGTTATCACACGTGACATTAAGTACTTGGCCACTGCATTCTGGTTTATGAGCATGCTGAAAAAAGAGATCAAGCATGGGATATATTGGAAAATGAATTTTTATTTTATAATCTAATGGTGTTCTGATTATTGTTTTAAAAGAGATTATAAAAACTCAACTATGCAGGTGCAACTGAACTAGAAAAGCAAGAACAGAAGCATTTTAAGCCTCCCCTGAGAAGGTTGCTTTTTAGAAATTATTTGTGGGGCCTGCAAGCCAATATGAGAGACAGATGCTGAAAGGTAACAAATAACATTCTATTTGTAGCAGCATAAAGTGGGGGACAGAGGGGGCAAAAGGTAGCATAGTAGATTTGATAGACAAGAGGAAGTCCTCCCAGACAAGGAATGCATTTAAAGCTGAGGAGAAGGGAGAAAAAAGTGTTTTGTAATTTTCTAGTAAAATATAAAGTTAGTAAGCATCCAACTGTTTCCTGATTTAATGGATATTACTTGTAGCTGTGTCCTCTTCAGCGTATTGGGCAAATACTGTAGCACACAAGATTATAACCATCAGGGTTTCATATTTAAGGAATGTCATATCCTGCACAGGCTTGGATATGATGGTGAGAACCACCTGCAGGTAAAGTCTGAACTCCAGGATAAACCTCTTACTCTTGACTTTCATACCAGCTTGCTGGGAAAACAAACATGCAGCTGAGAGCCCACTGGAAGGGAGTGTGAGACTCCTGTCCTGCTTTAACAGTGGCCATCTGGTCCTGCTCTGGGGTCTGAACATGCTCTTGTGCCCTGTCTGCACAGAGTGAGCTCCAGAAATTGAGGCCAATTTATTCTCCCAAAGTAACAAAGCAGCACAAAGGACCTGAGCCTCTCTCTGCCATCAGCCCAGTAAATGCTTCTCTCTCCTTGATTGTCCTTCACAAGGAAATAGTCTACTTGCTCTTCATTTTCACAGCAATGGCTGTCTCTAATGGTGTTTCCATGACTTCCAGTTTGCCCAATAAGGTGAAATCACTATCTCTGGAGGCTGTTTCATAGTCTACAAGCCAAAAAAGAATTTGCATGAACTTCAGTTCTGCTGCAAGTGTTAGACTAGGCCATGGAATGTTGTTGCTACCTTTAAACCTACTCGGTTACACAATAGCATAATTAGATTTAACTTAGACACAAAAAGGGGAAGAATCAAAGCAGAAAACCTCTCTCTTGACAAACTTGAGTTTTGCCTGTGATTACAGAACAGCTCACAAAGTCTCACATTCAGAATGTCTCAGAACTATCTAAAGCTACAAGAGCAAACAGGGCTTCAGCAGCTGTACAGCACCTTGCATGTAACCTCAGAGGCAGCAGCTACCCCTTCCCAATTCAGAGTTTAAGCACCCAAAACTTCAGCTCTGGAGAGAGAGAAGGAATTTCACAAGGAATCACACAGAACAATCTGTCAGCACTTAAAAGTAGGAGGTGCAAAAACAATTAGATATTCTTCTCTGGTCCTTTTTAGGCACAAGGGCTCATTTGAAGTCCTATAGAGTATTCACAGTCCACCCACATGATGTTTAAAAGCGTATTTGCAGAGCTAGAAGACAGCCTAGCAAGATCAGCTGCATCTGAATAGTATTTGCTAGCCAACTAGCCCAGTGGCACCAATATGGACCAAACCAAAGATAAATTAATTTATAACGAATCTGAATAAAAGTGTTTTGGTGACTGAAATCTAAAAGTAGTAGCACTCTGAACTCGAGTTAAGAGTAGATGCAGCTAAGAGGTGGGGCTATTCCTTTATGCTTCCTGGAACAGCAGTTTTCTGCACGGAAGATAACGTGAAATATCCATCAGACTATTCCAGTCCCGTTTTTGTTCTCAAACCCAGTTGGTTGGTTGGAAAAACACACTTTAAAACAAATCAAGTGTTTCTCCCTGCAGCTTATAATCACTAGAGCAATTTTGATTCCTGCAGCTGAGCGAGCAGTGGACCCGATCGTGCAGTCCGTGTAGATGGAGAGTGCTGAGACACCAGACCCAGCTATGGAGGTGAGGCCGCGGCGAGCAGCAGCGCCCACAGACACCTCACGGTTACTTCACTCTCAGCACTCGGCGTAGAGTACAGGAAGTTCAGTGTTCAAATGTAACCCTACCCGCCCCCTCCCGCTTTGAGCAGCGCAAGTTTTCTATTTCTGGAGCTCCCTGGCTCTGGCCCAGCGGAGCGCAGGCCCTTTCCCCGTGAGCTGTCTGCGCTCTCCGAGACAGTGCCCTGCGCTAGCGGGGCTGCGGCACCGGGGCCGTGCTGCCTCCCACCGGGACAGCCCCACCGCAGCCCCCGGCGGCACCGGGGCCGTGCTGCCTCCCACCGGGACAGCCCCACGGCAGCCCCCGGGCCCACCGGGGCGGTGACCGCTGGCCCGCGGCTCTGCCCGGCCAGGGCACGGCGGCGGCTCCGCTCCGTCCCCGCCAGCTGCCGCCGGGCAACGGCCTGGGCTGGGCTGTTCCGAGAGCCGCGTCTCGCCCTCCCGGCTGGGCCCCG
>VZTR01008252.1:355708-367838 GCA_013400775.1 Chaetops frenatus | reverse complement strand
GGGTGCCCGCACGGAGCCGCGGGGCCCGCCCGGAGCCGGGAGTGCCCGCTCGGAGCTGTGGGTGCCCGCCCGGAGCCGGGAGTGCCCGCCCGGAGCTGTGGGTGCCCGCCCGGAGCTGTGGGTGCCCGCGGGGAGGACGCGCCCAGCCCGGCACGGCTCGGACCCGCTGGGGAGGGCGTGCGGCGGGACAGTGACCCCGCTCCCGTTAATGCCTGTCCCCGGCGCGACACGCGCTTTGGCGGCGCTTGAAACACACCGCCTCCCGCCCGGGCCAGCGGCTGGCACGGTGTCGGCATCATGGCACTAAGGCCAGCAGGCTTTTTCTTTTTCTTCGACGGTTTCTGATCTCACGCCATGGAAACGCAACAGAGAGAGTAGCAGGGGCTTTGTTGAGGCAGTCACGCAAGTGTTGGAGGCCAGAGAAGGCCGGCTGGGCTGTGAGCTCTTACATAAGGCAGCCGGGAGCCGTCTGCATGACAGCTCTGCGCTCTATTGGGGTCAGTGCTGCCCGCACGGCGCTGCTGGGGAATGCACTGGGTCACCAGTGAATTAGCTCCACCATTCAAAGTGTTTCCGTTTCTAACGCAAAGTGTATGAGATAGTTACTGTGGAAAATGAGAACAACCGCTTACGGGGATGTAATATTTCCCCTGATTGATGGAATTTCCTATTATCCCGGGCTCATCCTGGTAGCATAGGAGGGAAATACCACTATTATAATAACCAAAAAAAAAAAAAAAAAAAAAAAAAAAAATTAATTTGCTCACTTCAATCAATCTCTTTAAGACTAGATAATACAGAAATGGTGTCCATCATAGTTGCAATTTGACCTAATCTGTCAAAAAGCTTAACTTCCTCCTCCCCATCTATTGTCTCTTCTAGAGCACAACAGCAGATCTAACTAGAAATTACATAGAAAGCCTGTGACCCTGTACTTCAAGGCTGTAGTGTAGCCTTTGCTCTCGTGTATCTCTGAAGGACCAGGAAAGTGGTGTAGGCAGAACAGGAGGGATAAAAAGAGATCATCTATCTGTGAACAGAACAGGTTTCAGAAACCACCAGTAAATGAGATTTGTGTAGGTCAAATTCCGTTTATGTAGTCCTTTCTCTGAGGCTAGAACTGTCTCCTTTCATTGCTGAAAAAGTATTTTCAGAAACAGAGGTATTAGGTTGGTGGTGGAAGGCAAGACAACCTTTACACTGGGAGAGGGAGCAGTTTTTCCTTCTGGAATGAAAAATACTCCTCTTGAGGATTTGGGAATTCAGCAGATCCTACCCTGGGTCACTAGGGGACAGCTGCCTTTTTGCCATGTGTTCAAAGCATCACCCAGCTGGGTTCATATAAAACTTTCATTTTCAGATCAGGTGTAAAACCATTTTAAACTTCATCGGGCAGGTGAACTCTGTCAGGTATTTCATGAATGAATTATCTCCATGGGCACAGAGCATCAAGACTTTGTTTTGCAGCTGTCTGGGGCCATGTCCTGTCCTGCACCCACCTTGGCCAGTCAGGCAGGGCTGTGACCCCAGCCTCAGGCTGGCACAGCTGAGGGTGCAGGACAGGGGCACAAATCCAGGAAAGAGCAGATCTTCAGTCTGCCAGAAACTCAAGCATATGCTGGAAACCCTTGCAAATATCTCTTGGGCTCATCATTCTGCGATCTTTTGAATTAAATATGTTGGGCTCCTCATTTGCTGAGGAAACTTTGATCAGTGAGTTTCTAATTAGCTGTGCTGCAGAGCTGAAGGCCTGAGTCCCAGTACCCTGAGCAAAAGAACTAGAATATTTAGGTGAATACTGTTGTAACTGGGGATTTCTTTCCAAGTCATTTGCCAGTGAAGTGTGAAAGTGAAGGTCTTTTGTTCAAATGTTCAGCTTATTCATAATTGTCCTTTCAGTTTGGTGACTTCCAAAGGATGATGTAAGATTCATCCCTCACTAAGAACTTTAAAAAAATGTTTGGAATGTTAAAGACTTACCAAACCCTGTTTTTTTACTCCCATTCTTGTCCTGAATCAAAGCAACCAAGGCAAAGTTCAAGTTCCCCATCATAGTTACAACATACCAGTTAAAATTGAATTGGCAAATTAAATTTCTAAACACCTAAGAAATTGCTATTTGAAAAAATGGAGCCTTATGATGACTTCTAATTCTTTGTCATAATGCAGCTGACATTAACAGCTCTTCACTACATGCTAAATTTTGATTGCCACCAATATCAGCATTTGAATTCTCACAGTCATTTGAGGGTCTTCATAGCTGAAATTTAAATTTCAGATTTCATACTTTTGATTCATAAAATATGATTCGATTCTAAGCCAAGCAGAATACACATTTGCATTAAGAAAAAGAATTTCTAACAAAATACATGCCAGCATTACTAAGTACTATAATTAATGCTATTAATATTACTACAACTAATATGTGCTCAATCAGGCTAAAAAAATAATTTTAAGAATCAGCATTGCTTACAAATTAATGAAATGAAAAATAGTAAAATCAAGAAAACTATTATTGTACAGAAGAGCCCTGCTTGCAACAGAAAGATCAGGAGAGCTGCTGCTGGAGAACACTTCAATAAAGAATTCAAAGAACTAGGACTCCAAATGGGTTTTATGGTCATTATTTATTAGTGTTTCAAAGCTTAAATATGAAGGTTATGGGCAACTTGAAAGTAGTTAGGCATTAGGTGAGAATAGCAGAGCAGAAGATAGGTCCAGAAATACAGCAAGCTTGATGAACTGTTTGGGAAACTGAGCCAGGTTGCAGTAGTTCATACATAGCTTATAAAGTTTCCCTGATGAAAAGGAGATGGAAAAGAACATATTTCTGTTTTTCCAGAGGGTTGTCTTGCCTTATCCATGTGTATAACAGTCCTGGGCAGAAAGGTAAATCATAGACTTGGAAAAAAATCTTTCTGCAGCCTGCTTGAACTTTCAGCCTGCTTTAACTTTTAACCTTGCTGTGTCTCCAGTGGAAAAGACTCTTGGCTTTCAGCTCCTGCCATTTCTATGGGTAATTCCCCTGCATGAATAAAATTCCTTGGCACATTTTATCTGTAAAAAAAGACCCTGTGTGATCAGTTTGTGTTGTGCTCAGGTGAGAGGAGTGTCCTCTTCCCAGCTGAAGGGGTTCCTGTGGTGTCCTATGGAGCTCCTGGACAGGATGCAGAGCACAGCTTTCCCTCCAAACAGCTACAGACAGGGCTCCCAGCAGGAGCATTGTCTTACAGGTGAGGAGCTGAAGTGAAGGGCATGGATTTCTAAATTGCTTTGGGGTTTTTTTTCACTCAAATCTGCAAAATATAATGTATCCATGTAGAAAAAGAGAACACAGAATTGCCAAGCAGAGCAGTGTGTATAATGTGTCTGCAATGGGCAGTGTGCTTGCAGGCTGCAAGAGTGCTCAGACCCCAGCACCACAGACTGTGGCACATGCTCATAATCTGGGCACTGTGATGCCTTAGGATTTTAGCTTTTATATTTTTCATAGATTTGGAATCCTGCAGTTCTTTAGTGTAGAACTCTAAACTCCACACACAGTGTCAGCTGCTGCTTTCCCATTTTGGGGCAGACACAACAATTCCCCTCCAGGCCTGGCAATCAAGGGCACCTCACTGTCCCAGCCCCTGAGAAATGGAAACAAAAGTGAGTTGGGTGGGAGCAAACTTGGGGTAAATGATTTCATTACCTGAAGCTGTAATTGGGAGATTAACCCTCAAAATGCAAATGGACCAAACTTCTAAAAGTGTGAAAACCTGTGACCCATCATCCATTTTTGGATGTAGCCCCTGGGTTGGCTTTGTTCTGCCCAAAATGTACCTGAAGGCCCTTCAATAAGTATAACCACTTTTCATTCTCTTAATTTTGTCTGATCTCTGTTTTTAGGTAGTCCCAAAAAGGCATCAACTGGAGCTTCTCTCTTACATGGAAAAGTTGAGGAAGTTGGACCTGTTCAGCCTCGAGAAGAGACCTCTGAGAGGTGACCTCATTATTGTGCATAAACATCTAAAGGGGGGTGCAAAGTACAGGAAGGTAAAGAAAAGGCCAAGGACCCTCTTTATTGTACAGGACATTTTTATAGAGTATTTTGCACTCGTGCTATATCCCATTGGTTCCTAAATTAGCACCCCTCACATTATTGGCTGCATGCTACCAACACCCATCCAAAACCAATTCTAAGTGAATAACAATCTCCCTAGTGCAGGTGTGCATTCTTCATCTAGTGTTTATAATTTTTTCTTCTTGTTGGTGCTTGCTTTCTCACAGATACACAGATGGATGTCTGAGAAACTTTCTGACCAGGCTGGCAGCTTCCATAACCCCTCTGGACACAGTCCTGTGCTGTGTGCTCTGGGATGGCCCTGCTTGAGCAGGGATGCTGGAGGCACACAGTGGCTGCAGACACACAGCGAGGGCTGTGCCTCTTTGTCTTCCCAGATGTCAGTAACTTTAAGAACTGGATTTTGCTAAAGGTGATATGAGCAACAGGTGTGTCAACAGAACTGAGAAACAGTTTCAGAGAAATTCAAGAACTCAAATGCCCTTAGGAAAAGTGTATTTTCTTAGAAAAATCTGTGAGCTAAGGCTTCAGAAGGGTTAGCTCTTGCATGCTGACAGCAAGAATGAGAGACCTGCCTGGGTGCATGAGAAGGCTGTGCCAAAGGCAGAGCATGCTCCTCTTTGACCTCCAACTGAAACCATGCTTGCTCTCCTTTGCCTCCCCCTGGCCTGCAGTTTGTGGAGCACTCCAGACACCTCATTTCTGCAATGTAGTGATCTCTTCAGACACTTACTACAGCACAGAGAGGTGCCTTCAAATCAGAGGCACCTGCAGCTTCCTGGTGGCCAGCACAGCTCTCTGGAAGCAGATTACAGAGTTCACGAGAACAACAAACAAAAAGACCAGCCAAAAGCTGAGGAATTTTCTGGGTGAGACTCTGGGATTTCATTGTCAGCTTCCATTGTTCAGATCTGATTAAAAAAAACTGGCAGGAGAAAGACCACATGCTTGTCAGATATCCCTGTGGGTCACACCACAAGAAAGCCATTTCAGTGTCACTGATGTGGCCTGTTTGGCAGGAACAGGGTTTTGGATCTCACTTTTATTTGTAGGCACTTTTGAAAAGCATGGGATTATCAGGGATGGGCTAGATCCTTTGCAACTTGCAGAAAAGTTCCTGTCTCATTGCAGCCATTCTGAAGGGGAAGAGAATGAAAACCCAGTACAAAACATTTCTGTTTTCATTAATAACTGTATTTAAGCCTGACAGCCAGCCAGCATCACTGAGGGCATTTCCTCTGAATTATCTCAGCTTTGACTCTCACCTTTACTTTACATTGTCTGTACTATTCCATTAGCAATGACAATGTTACATGCACACAGAAGATTTACAGTCATAGCCAATAGATGTGTCAAGGAAAGAAGAGGTCAAAGGAGTAATTAAACTTCATTTTCACTGAGGGGACCAAAGCACAGGGAAAATGAGAATTAGATGCAGTCACCTAGAAAATCTGTGCCACTGTGGTGAAGCAGATTTCTACCTCCCCTTGCCAAACTGTCAAATATTTGTGTTCCCTCATCAGGCTGCCTCAGTCCAATGGCCACCAGCAGAGAAGCTCCTGATCTCTGTTCTGGTCCAGGACTATTTTGGAACCTTGTCTTCAGTTACTTGCTGCTTATGATTTGGACTTTGGAAGAACTGTTGGTGAGGGGACATCTGTTTTGCCTAATTTCATTCTTGAAGCTTGCTGGAACTGGTGAGTTGAAAGTCAGTTCCCTCATCTTTCTCTGAAGACCTGGTTCTATTTTTCCTTAAATGCATATTGAATCTGCCCTCTTAAACCCAACCTGCCAAACACTGGAATCAGTGGAAATCATCCTGTCTTCAGAGGCTTTTGCATTAGGCCCCATATTTTTTCCCTTCTCTTCCAGCAGTCAGACGCTAAAACACTGACATGAAGTGGAAGGTGAATATCCATTGCTTCTTGGGGATTAATGTGCTCTGTGCTACACTGGTATGTGTGGGACATGCTTGTGTTTGATTTCTGCTTTTCCTAGGGACAGACTCCAGTACCTGCCTCTCCCAGAAGCCTCTACATGCCTTTTGATTAAGCAGCAGGAGCTCTGGCTAGGAGTAGAGCTGCTGGACTGACAGTATTTTATTTTACAGCTGAGATCTGCTGAGGTATTCTGGTTTTTTCCAAGTGATAACAGGAAATCTGAGAGTTATTTTTCAGAACCAGTGCCCTGTACGTGGGCCAGTACATTCCACATACCCAAACCCAGGTACTGTGAATTCTTTGCTAAGAGTAATTTCTGCCAAGCTGTTTATTCCCACTCAGGTCCTCTGAGCACATTGCAGTGCAAGGGCTGCTACACAGCACAGTGCCAGTTGTTGTTGCTAAGACAAATAATCTCCTGCCAGACCAGGAAAAGGCCAGCATGGAAGTGTGGCTCATGAGTGTCTCTCTTCATCTACCCCTTTGTATTTAGGTGCTCTGAATGATCATTCTCACTTGTTCTTTTCAAACCTCCACTCTGTCACTTTTGGAACTGGATATTTTGCATGTACACAGATATTGAAACAAAGATCTTTCAGGCCTGTGGGCTGCAAGAGTTAGGACAGAGAATTCAACACTTAACATCAGCATTCAACTTGTGGAGTTAGGAGAAGGAGTGGGCACCTGAGGGAGCAGTCAGGAGAATGTATTTGTCTGAGCACAACTACAGATTGCACATCAAGCTGCAATGTTCCATACATGAATCTGACTGCACAGTTGTTCCCTCCCAGCCTGCACCTAGGTTTGCCTCTTCTAGAAAGGTGCAAAGGATGGGAGTCTATGCCCAGGCTGAACCCAGAAACCTCCCTTCTCTGCCTCACCACTAACATGACAGCACAGTGTCTGGCAGTCTAAACTTTGCTAAGATAGGATTTGAATCAGAGCAGAAATGTTCTTTCTAACTTCCTTCCTTCCTGTGCCAGGTCTGGAAGCGTTTGCAGGTAATTGTAAAATGCAAAGTGAAAATTGTGAAGATTTCCATTTGAGGCACATGAAGATATTTCCCCTCTGTTAATGTGTCAGACCAGCACTAGAAGAGACAGCCCTTAATTAGAATGTAGTGAAAAATCCTACAGAATGCCTGTTTCTGCAGTAGTTTGTAAATCTAGGAGGGTAATAGTCTCCATATCATATGTTCTTTGCATATACAAAAGCTTTGGAGAAAATTACTTGACAATTCCTATGTACCTGAGTGCAGAAAGCATTCACCAGAAATCAGTGATGGGAGCAATTCAGCTCCAGGCATAGAGCCAATATGCAACTGATTTTAACAGTGTGTGGATCAATTGCTGAAAACCTCATCTGTATAGAAAAGGCTTCTGAGCACACACTAAAAGCTCTTACATGACTTGCCCCATGATCCAACAACGACCAGAATTGGAAAGTTCTGCTGTTATTTGTATCACAGTAAGGACAGAGGCTTGGGTGTGTCTGTGTACACAGGCAGAGGCAGCCCTTCCTCCAGGAACTTATTTAACACAGCTGTGCAAAAAGGGTTAATGCAACCCATCTCTGCTCACCAGATGAGGTGCTGTTTATTTACTTTGAGCAGGTTAATTAGTTGGCTCCAAAGCAGAAGGCTGTTTTCCAAAACCATTCAAGCAAGAGAAGCAGCTAGAGTGATTTCAGGGATTGTGGTTTCACTGTGGTTTTGTTGTCAGCTGTGTCTGTGTTTCAAGGTGAACTGTCTGGTTTCCAAACACCAAAACATTCAACCAACACCCATGTCTTCAAAGAAATTATTTCAGCCAAAGACATAAGAATGAAGGGCATATTTCAAACATTCTTTGTTCAAGTGTCACTCGACTCTAAAAAAGTTCCAAACCTTCAGAACAATGTAAGATCTGTGGGACAGGAATTTTTCCAGCTGTGTTTTGTGTGGTTCCCTACACAGTGAGGTCTGCTCTCAGCCAGGCCATACTATGATAGAAGTAAGAGAAAAAATTACTGGAGAATAACTTAAACTTATAAAAGTTTAAGGCATATTAAGAGAGTCCATGCTCCCTGAGAATTAGCATAATTTGAGGTTCAGCAGTCCTAATTCAGGACTAATATAAGAGATGTTTACTTCAGGCACATTTCTGGGAGTGTTCAAATTGACAGGTGTCAGTTCTGAATCAAAGCATTAGGCAGGAAAAAAACACTCCCAGCCCTCATGTTCAGCAAGGATTGGCTCCTGTCAGCTGGCATTTGACAACTCCTCAGAGACCTGGAGCCAACAAGAAAGTCCAGGTATCCATTTATTTTACAACAACATTTACAACAAACACATCAGTATATACTCTACACATGTGCCCTAGCCTTTCAGCAGCTCTGAGGTATTTGTATCTAAAGAGATGGGCCTTTGAAATTATAATATTCTACTTCTAAATAAAATTTCTGGCATGGAACAACCTGAAATCCCTTACATTAGTGTTGAGATTCTTGCTTTGCAGAGAAAGTATTTTAACTGGTGGTTTTGGTGCTGTAACATAGTGAGTAATGATGAGAAATAAACTTCTTCTGCTCACTGGCCATTCTTTAAAGATTTAAACTCAAAGTGGGCCAGTTTTCTGGAAGGTGTGTTCTAAAGGTGAAGGGAAACATGCTGCATACACTGTGAACATGTAGTGAATTCAGAGTGGGGAAGTTCAGATGCACTGAGGGTGCTTTAGGTTTCGAATTCAATGAATCCATGCAAATAATCACTAATCTGGAAAAACTTCATTTCTGAGTCCCTTCATGGTGCCCTTTTCTTTGGCAGCCCCTGGAGTGTGGTAATTCCACTGCTGACAGAGCCTAAATGAAGCCAGCCAAGTTATAATGTGTAATAGGATTTCCTGGGAGCCTCCTCAGGCTGTCCCTATTTGTGTAGCTGGAAGTGTAGACTCACCAATTTATTAGGTGCCTAAAGAAGCAGTTAGGAATGAATGTCATAAATGATCTAAGGAGGGGCATCATCCTGCTTCTTAACTTTCTGAGGCACTTTTCAAACACTTATATGGTACCAATTCATCCCATCAAGCTTCAGACACTTCATGTAGGCACTGGGACAGAGAACTTGTTTTAGATTCTCTCTAGATGACAGAAAGGCCTTTCCAGAGAGTGCTTCCACCTATCTCAGCTTCAGTTCTTTAGGAGTGTTCATCTTTTCAACTTCACTTTTTAGGGGTGCCATGGAATAAACAGAACCCCTAAAGTGATCCTTCTGCTAATGTAGGTATATGAGGAGCTCACTATTAAGCAGAAACATCCTGGATCCAGGGTTTGCCACTGTATTTGGAATGATTTGAGAATGTGGTTCAAGATGATTGCTGAGCATGGGGGTTCCTGCAGTCACTCTGACTCAAAGACAGCTTTGGCTCCAACCCTCACTACTGTGTCATTTCTCCAAAGCTTGGGTAAAGATCTGCTTGCTCTTTCCTTGGGGGAGAGGGAAGGGTTTAGAAAATGTATAATATTCATTTATATTTTATTGCTTTGCAATAGCACAGAGCTCTGCCCAACAACCTAAATTTTGCTTGTCCCAGTAAGAAGCATAGCTACATTCAAAGATGCTGGGAGGCTTTAACCCTTGTATTACCCTGAAAATGTACAGAATCAAGTAATGACAGCAAGTTCTCTTTCTTTGAGTCTCACATGCTTTCCTTTTGCTGAGTTGAATTCCCTAGCACTTGTGCACTGTAATAATCATTCCTGGAGATTTCCATCTGAGGGCTGGCTGCTGCCATTGCCCAGCTGGGTGCCAAGTGCTTTGCACCTTCCTTCTGTTTGTATCAGCTGAACCTCTGCATGGCATTAATGCTCTCACCCCTGTGGCACTAATGCTCTCACCCCCAGCCCTTGTGCTCTAAATTCAAGAGCTGATGGTGACAGAAGGAGTTGCTTAGAGAACCTACAGCAAAGCCCTTTCCTTATGAGAGATATAAAGCATTCCCAACAATTTACTTAGGAACTTGTCCATTTTCTTTTCTATTTCATTCAGGGAGCATGTATGGGAATAAAACACATCATCTCACAACTAGTGCAACTGTAACAGAAACACAGCACAGACATTCCCATTAATTGCAAGTGGATTTTTTTTCTGTTTACCTCCATGCACTTGCTCTCATCAGAAACCTTCATTGACCTCCTGGGAGCTCTTTGGTTTCACAGAAAATGGAGGCAAAAATGATGCCAAGTTGTAATAGGACTCCCATTTGTACTTGGATCAACAGACTGCCAGACAGGGAAGAAGAGAGTATCTGGTTCCTGGTGTCACCCTTTATACCACGAAGCTGAAGGCAAAAACCCATCCCTGCTGGAATCATCTCTGCCAGCCTCAGCTGACAGGACTGGCACAGAGACAGGCACACACTGCAGGGATGGGGACAGTAGCCTAATTATTCTCATGTCCCTGATACACTGAGTGCACTCAGTCTGCCAGGGGATAAACAGAGCTTTCAAGGGGATGAGGAGAATGCTCCTTTGATTTACATCCTCCAGCACTTGTCACATGCAGTGCTATGAAAGCAGCCTGGATATGGGAGATGCTTGCTGCAGCTGAGCAGGCATTAGTGGTTCCTTTAAAAACTCAGTTTCCCAGGAAGAACAGATCCAGTGTAACAAAGCCCAGCACGACTCACTTGTGCAGAGAGAGGTTCTCACTGCAGGAGCTGTTACTCTGGGGAGACGTGGCTGTTGGGAGCCAGCAAGGCTTGACTGCCTATATAAACAAAAAACTTGTGGAAATACAACCCCCAGAGGACATGCAGTGTACCAATATGTGCTTATCTGTAGCTTGTCCATATTTGCTTTGGACTTCTCTCAAAGTTATTATTTAGGGAGATAATTGACTATTTGGTCTTGTATTTTGGTTCACTTTAAAACCTGTACCTGCTTCAGGCTCTGGCTCATTAAAGTCCTGCAAGGTGCCTGTAGCATCAGGGCAGTTTGCATTCTCTCTTCACCCTGCAGCCCTCCGTGGCTGCATCAGTTTGTGCCGTGCCATGGCCTGGAGCTGCTCTCAGAGCTGCAGGTGTGGGCACAGGAGTGCAGCTGCTGGCTGCAGAACAGGGGCTGGGTCGAAGCACAAACCAAGGGGTTGCAGCCCCTGTGTCTGTCATGAGGATCTCACTTTCGAAGGGTTTGTTTTGTTCTTTATCTTTGCTGCAGAAAGCTTCTGCACTGGCAGAGAAAAAAACCAAAAACCTGTGATGCTGAGGTCAGGCAGCTGAATTGGGAGGAAAGTGCAGGGGAAATTCCATGGAACTGATCAGACTTGTAGCACAAGGTCACAAACCCAGAGGTTGTTTAGAAAGGGTGTATCTGGTATTTTCTGGGTACTTGCGGAAGTGCAGGGAGCTCATGATACTCAGAGTTATTAATTTGTTCTGTTTATTTCTTTTTCTTTTTTTTCCTTTTCAAACAGAATTGAAGTTTCTCAGAGATGTTTCAGAGCTTTGTCCTGTGTCTCAGGTATGGGTTACATGAGGGAAGAAGGATGTTAGAAAGAATGCCAGACATAGTCCAGTTTAGAAGAGCTTTATGTAGTCATTAAGAAACATCAAGTAGTACAGATTCCACAAGCCCTGTCCCTGTGCCCAAATGCAGGACTCTGAAGGGCAAGGCAATACAGAGCTGTGAAAAGCTTATTGGATCCATTTCCACTGGATTGACTGCCTTCAATCTCTTAGTAAACTGTTTACAGAAGTTTAATTATATTTGTAAGCCACATACCATCAATATGTGGTGCTACAGAATTGTCTTCATTTGATTGTGTTTCTGTCTATCAAAAGAAATTTAAGTCTTACTGTTGTATGATGAAGTTAAGATTTGTCTTTTTTTGTGACTAGATACCTTTTTAGAATGATAGTAGGAAAAGCAAGAGAAATAGGTTCATCTAAAGTTCAGCATCCAACTTTATAATTTTAGAAAGCTGACTTTGTAGAAAGAGAACAGCTGTTAAATTCTGTAAACCACCTATCCTGAAAGGTAAAATTTTATTAGAGACAGGCAGGGTTGAACATGCACCATTAGCCCACCAGCAAAGCAATTCTGATACAGCAACCAAAGGGTCACCTAGTCCAGAATCCAATTTATGGAAGTC